>JADDOH010003856.1:0-108144 GCA_016648135.1 Agrypnia vestita
TCATAAAGTTGATTGTTAAACTGCTGACAGATCTCGGTCATTAAAGCGGTCCCGAGCATAAGTATTGATTGTCGAACTGCTACCTGCATCTTATAATTTCTCGTTCATGAGGAACGTCCTATCTCGTCCTTGAGTACGGAGTTATTACATTCACATACATTCATAACCAGAGCCCGAGCTCGTCGCACCAATGGGACTGAAAAGACGTGAGAGGTTCTTCCCCTTAGATGTTAGAGGGGTAACCGCATCAAGACCTTCAGACCATCCTGTAATTCTTGGCTTTAAAACCCGGTCACAACCGGGTAGATACAGTTAAGATGGCCCTACCTAGTCCCTGACCTAAGGTGTCTCCCCAATCTAATCAGACTCCATAGCCGAGAACGCGCGCTCCGACATTCGACCCTGTCTTGCCACGCGAGTAGATCCAACTTCATCTTTTTCCACAATCGAAATCCTGCCTCCCAAGATCACGGGGCGTGAAAGACGTACGACTCCTCGCCTCCCGACCATGAAGAGACGAACTTCCCCAGTCGGTTCTCGTTCATTATCCCATTTATAATCCCCGCGTGCCTAACCTTAAGAGTCTAGCGCCGGTAATAAGATCTCATTATGCTACGAAGGAAGTTAATATTGTACAACCGGGCGAAATACCTATTTTCCGCGATCATATTCAATTTGTAAAACGCAATAATATGTATTTATATATGTTAGTAAGACGTTTGAAATGCAGAATGCACGTACAATGACCTCGCTTCTATCCTAAAGATAATTAAGATATAATCCCGACGTTACGTCCCGACATCAGTACTAATTTGTTTCCGCGTCCGTTACCGTCGACTCTGAACCCACGTAATGAAATGAATAGTGATCATGTGACAATGACAAATTATATAGCACGAACATTCCATTTAATACACATAAGAAAACATCAGGAATAAATAATATTAAAGGTTCTTATCTTATTTCTGTAGTTGGTCTGCTTCTGAGATGGCATCCTGATCCGAAGTAATATAACGGGTCCTCTCCAGAATTGAGCAATTACCAGCGCCTGTGTAGCCCTTCATTTCCCTTGTATATATATTTTAATATCAGCGCCTGTAAAACTGTATTAGATCCTAGAAACAAGAAAACTATTCCCTCTACGCCGAGCACATACAGAACATAAACCCCTTCAATCTAGTTCATCCACGGTTATGCAAAAAGGCGAAAGAATAGTAATAGTAAAAGGTCCTTAACTGACAGAAGTTGAAGTTCTCTGCAAACTGTCCATATCCTATAGTAGCGCCTGTGTTTTCCAATAACAACCTTCCAGTCATGTATTTAACTTAACGTCCTCCTTGTGTGTATGTGTGCTGCAATATCTGTCATCCAGTTAGTGATTCCCAAAATAGTGTTTTCCTTGTATATATATATATATTTCAATATCAGCACCTGTAAACCTGTATTAGATCCTAGAAACAAAAAACTATTCCCTCTATGCCAAGCACATACAGGACATAAACCCCTTAAAACTAGTTCATCTACGCCGTACAATGATATCACATGCAGACATGACCAATATAATTACAAATATGCTTGCGTCCCGCCGACTGGACGCCTGTGTTTTCCAATAACAACTTTCCAGTCATGTATTTAACATAACGTCCTCCTTGTGTGTATGTGTGCTTCAATATCTTCCATCCAGTTAATGGTTCCCAAAATAGTGTTTTCCTTGTATATATATGTCAATATCAGCACCTGTAAACCTGTATTAGATCCTAGAAACAAGAAAACTATTCCCTCTACGCCAAGCACATACAGGACATAAACCCTTTCAAACTAGTTCATCTACGCCGTATAGTGATATTACAAGCAGACATAAACAATACAATTACAAGTATGCTTGCGTTCTCCCCCCACCTTGGTGGAAATATTCGCATTCGTATTCACCGAATAGTAGGCCTGATATTCGTATTCATGAAAGTAGTATCAATAATAAAATCATATAGATAAATAATTACGGTAACTCATAAAAATATATGATATTACTTATATTAAACGAACAAAACAAAACAATCTGTCATATTAGTAAATAACGTGATCACGGAAGACCGAAGGTTAACTACCCCTGAACACACCGCGAACTGCCCACACTAGTGAATAATGTTCTAGAAAACATTTCAAATATCTAATATTGAATGAATAAAACAATGTCATATGAAAAACTATCACGGTAACGGAAGACCGAAGGTTAACTACCCCTGATCAAACCGCGAACTGCCCACAATAATGGAAAATGTTGTAGAAACATTTCAAATATCTAATATTGAATGAATAAAACAATGTGACTATTATGTTTATTGAATGAATAAAATAAAACATCTTCTCACGTTTCCACCTAATAAATAATAACGAATTCAGAAAACAATAAAAGCAAAAGAAGCCCATTATTAGCCCTGACGTGTGGGACCTAATCTTCCCACTTCGCCCAAGCTGGGTTAACCGATTAAAAGGCGTAGCAATATATCGAAAGGTAATTATAATTACAGGTATGTTTGAGTTCCGCCACCTATGAAATACGTAGATTTTTGATTTCAATATATTGTGCAATATACACTATGTTTATAAGATCGTCCGTTGACAAGTAGTTATGAACTTATTATAAAATATTATTCCGCAGCAAATATTCAAAGAAATTATATTAACTAAAATATTTCTAACATCTTGGGATCGCATACGAAATTGATAATATCTAATGCCCTTTGTGAACAAACTCTTCCTCTCTGTAGTCAAATAAGCTGATGTTTATGTTTACTCCGTCTATAAATATGCCGTATCAACGTATAATATAACATAATATATATATTAATGAAGATAAAACAATTTCAATTAGCGTTGCAATGAAGCGAAACAAAGGAATATATAAAAACCAAAGAAGTCCAATTTTAATTATTCGTTACTAAGAGAATATATATATATATTGCGCCCCCTATTGCTATTCTCGTTAGCGGAGACTCAAAATGTTTCCTAAATTTTCCATCAGGTGTCAGTAACGTATATTTCTAAAATATAATTGACAATTTCATATATGGGCCGGTTTTATAAGGAAAAATGAACTTAAATTTCCTTTGTAATTCAAGATATAAAGTAATTTTAAATCAAACTTATTACACTCAAATGAAACGCGCCACGTACTGCCGCTTACTATAGACCAATCCTTAGCGAAGGCTCAAACCCTTTCTTGATTCCCGCTAGGTGGCGGGAGAAACATTTCAAATATCTAATATTGAATGAATAAACAATGTCATATGAATAACCATCGCAATTAAGGAATATATATACAATTCGAAACACGTCTTTATAAGAACTTGATAGGAACGAATCGTGTTTTCAACGATTGCCTAATGATACGCAATACAAACATGTAACGAGTTCAAATAAACCACACATTCATGTTTTAATAAAATAAATATAAAATCCAGATGCATTTTTAAAATATATTGTTTGTAGGGAATTCCACGTACGATTTGAACCTATATCACGCTTACAATCGTGATATCAAAACATATAATTAAATTCCGAATTATCCCCAAGATAACACAAATCATATAGAAATCCGTGTATTCAATCGCCAGTATAGATAACAAGCATTCTTTAGCATAAGAATACATCCGCCCTGAAGAACCTCTCGCACATTCCGAACCTCGCGACATTGAATATACATAATTATACTGAATTTTAAAACCCACAAACAAACACGAAACACCCCTCGTCAGTAAAGTATTCCATTTTAAAGCCTTTATATCTTTGGTAATATATGAATATCAAATTTAAATGATTTTTCATATGAACAGCGACAGAATTACATTTTTCATCAGCGTTATGCAATAATTCCCCCGCTGGAATTATCACCGTAGCAACAGTACGATTTCTTGTACATTAAATCCGAAGCGCGTATAGTAATAATTATCCCTAGGCCCAAAATACGTAACAAAACAATCCACAGCATGTATCAATAATTGTTACGATCCAGAAAGTTCTAAATTGAATACACGAAAAAGGCAATAGAAATAAATAATATTGAAAATGCTTAGCTGTATCTTCGAGTGTTGCTGCCTCTGCGACTCTCTGATGGTATTTCCGTCCTCTCTCCACAAGAGCCTCCGGCCAACGTTGATGCTGAAGAAAGAAGCCCGATCCTCGAATTTGTATGGCTTATATAGTCTATATTTCTCGCCATTTTTGACTCCAACCAACGTGTAAAAAGCAAAGTCTAACTCAGAAAGCCGCTGATTCGTCGAATTCGTTCCGCGAATCCACGTTCCTGATAGGCTAGATTCGGTGCTCACGGCCCGCGTCTGTGATTGGACAATCTCGTTAAACAAAATAACATAAAGCCTGCTTTACACGCCCGCGTGCAGAGATAATAAAGCTCGTCCGCACCTACCTATCCGGCAAAATATTTAATTATAGAGTATTTAACGGTTTGTGAAGCTTCTCTTTATTATAAACTTTAGCAGATAGATATTTTCGTATAATTTTTCAGCAATGTCTATTTGAATAGGCCAATATCGTTACAATGTCAAGCATTTAAACGGTCCGCCATAATATTGAGGTTTTGATCAGCTCTAAGATAATTTCGGTCGGCAAATATATGGCCGTTAAAGAGTTATGGTTGTTATTACGATTGTTAGACATATTTAACTGGTTGCGGATATTTTATACGAACCGTGTGTGTTTTCGAGAAATGATTCTCTACGTTTCGTTGAATTCTTATTCAACGTCATCAGGAGGACGACCTTTACCCGCGGAGGTAGAGGGCGGACTGATTAATGCTTCCGAGGCCATAAATTATATGCAGTTTATTCCCGCACATATATGGCCGTATTCTGAAAATAGCAATATTGCCATTTCTGTATCTTAACAGTTGTTATATAACATTGTAATGCCGTCAATATTGACGTTTTAATTTTGACAGGTATTCAAATGACCGATAGTCAGTTGAGCCGTTATTTGAGTTAACAAGTAGAACAAGATGATTAGCAAAGAATGTTATATGAGGCAGTTATAAAGTTATTATAATTAATAAAAATAAACATAGTTTTCACCACTTTTGTATTGAAAACTAATTTCTTCTTATTAATTAATTATATAATTATAATTATAATTATAATTAATTAATTAATTAAGTTTATTCTTATTAATTAATTATTATAATTATGTCACCACAAAATTGTTTTTGAAAAAGAAGTTCTAAAGTTATTCCTGACTTAACTTATCCTAACCATGTATTTACGATATAAGCAATTTTCGAAAATTTTATGTGTAATAAAATTTAATCTATACTAATATATAAATAGGCAAAGTTTGTAAGTTAGGATGTATGGGGTAATCTCAGAAACTACTCATACGATTTCAAAAATTATTTCACTAGTATTTAAGCTGGATACAGATTACATATTATCCCGTTAAAACGAAAGGGCTTTTCGTGGTGACCTATTTAAAACTAAAGTCGACGAAAAAATGATCGGGCGATGAGTTTTTTTCGAACGCTGCCTTAACGGTAAGAGATATTTGAATACTCTCTATAGAGAAGTTGTAGAACTTAAAAAGGCTTATAAATAAGTTCACGACAACATATATCTTTACGTTAAGGTTAATACACAAACTGATCAAATATGACTAAAAGTTGCTTAAAATCTACGCGTGAGTAGCCGCGGGCATAGCTAGCTAGTGTGTAATATTTTCTTTAATTCTTGCATCAATCAATTTTATTTTGAAATCAAGACACTCATATATATATGGAGGATACTTATTCTCAGACGGATCAGTTATAAGTTCCATCATCGTGGATTGTGTCCGAATCATTTTATGTATATTTAATTAAAAATATGCACGTGCACATTGGCGTGCGAGTGCATTATATAACTGGGTCAAATTAACAGAATTCAGATTAAATTATCATCCCACTACTCTAGTGCTCCCGACTGAGTTAGTACTCCGAGATAATTCCCGCACATCACAGATCTGTGCAAATTCCAGATTCCTGCTTTTCATCGTGCTCCAGGGATTAAAAGGGTGGAGGAATAACTTGATCCTGTTAGCCGCGGACTATTAATCAAGGCGATAGCTCGTTATATCAAACAGTGGCGTCGTTACACACTGAGCCACTCTGCCCCAGAAAAGGGAAAAATATATGGCCCGTCAGTTAAAAATAAAACATTTTTAACACGCCACGCGCCTAATTTATATCAATGGATAAAGTTTTATATGTGTGCTTATGCTGGATCAATTAATCTTGTTAAGCAGCAATAAAGTCTTCATCAAGATTTATGATCAAATGTGAAATCTATCCGGAGAATGGAAAAGGATAGAATTGTGCCACGGGATCCCGGGGGTGGGAGACACACAACACTCAAAATTGGTTAAAGTTTTATTCAACACAAAAAGTCACTGAAGCAGTATTATTCATAGTATTAAAAGAACATGAGACAGGTAAAGGCCTTAAATGATTAATTATCTTCTTCAAAAACAGCAAAAATATTTTGTGGTGAGTTTATTAAAATAATTAATAAAAATATACTTTGTTTTCACCACATATATATAGAAAATATCAGGGCCAATCTTGATTGGTCAGGATACAATGTATACGAACAAATTAAAAATCAAAAATCAATGTATACACAATAAAAATATAAAAAAATAACATATAGGGATTAGTTAATCTTTATTCATTCATTTATTTTATGTTAGTACTTAATTACTTATTCATTTCCGTTATATTATTTTTTTATATTTTTATTATCTTTACTTCGATTTTTAATTTTTATTTTAATAGTAGGTACACGATGAATCCTGATGAAGGGACCATTGGCCCTGAAATATGTTGATATTTTCAACATATAAGTGGTGATAACGAAGTATATTTTTATTAATTAGATTTATTATCTAACTATAAGTGTTCTTTGTTGATTTATTTCAGAGCAAATCTTCAATTATTTTGTATTTTCATTAAATAAAACATAATGTCACTCCTAAATAGCTTAAACACTCCTGAATGTCTAAAATAATTGTTTAAATATATTTTCCATTCCACCTCGGAACTAGGAGGGTTGAAACAAAATTTTGGTTATTTTTTAGTAAAAATCCGATAAGTAAAAGAATAATCATTCTAAAATTGCTACACTTACAACCTCAACTATAAAATTAAGAGAGTTATGACCAGATTCATCTGTGTGTAGTTTTCTGAGATATTCTGCCGGCAGGCACGGCAGAATATCCCAAAAACTACACCCAAAAGATTCTGAATGACCGTGAAAACCTGAGAACATTTTTATCACCAGATATCTAGACTTAGTGTCAACTCACCTGTCTCCCCAAAATCCTAACCCAACCTAACTCGTTTATAGTCTGAACTCAAATTATGTGTGAATTTAGTTGGAGCGCCATCTGTCATCGCCTTGTTACCCCATTGATTTTTTTTTTATAATCCTATTTCATTTTTTTATACCCCTAAAGGTTACCCCGCATGTTACGAACAAGGTTTCCGATTTATCCCGGTGAAATACAATACGATGGTTCATCAGGATGATTCTTCTGATATTTCTGTTTGTTTCAGGCTGTATCAGATGCCATGCTGGCCGAGCTGAAGGCCTGCTTTATGGAGGCTTACGATGACAATCAGGATGGGAAGATCGACATTCGCGAAGTGAGTGAAAAGCCTAATTTACCTATCTACTTCTTTTTTATATTCGATTTTACATAAATCTAAAATTCCCTACTTTAAGCGACGCACTATCAGCATTTTCTATGCCATGTAATAATACGTTTTTAATTTAGTTACAGAGTAATTTAAAATGTATTGAATTCTAGATTTTATATAACTATCCCATCCAAAATCATGATTCCTATAAATTTATAGGCCATATTTCCATAGGCTAAATTTCCTATAAAATCTCGAATTCAGTACATTCTGAATTAGTTAGTACCTTATCCTCGATAAATGAATTATTTTTTTGGATATAAAATATATTTATGCATTTACGTAGACCAATAGAACTGCATAATTTTTTATTTATTTATGGTTTATTATATTATTTTTCATTAATTTTTGAATTTTTTTTACTGTTTTATATATATTTTTTTAATAAATAATTAAAAAATTATCCTCTAGAACACGGTAGGTAATATCCCCCTTTTCCCCACCCCCTCCCAAGATATATTTTCTTTACAAATTTACATCGTTTGACAGATCTTAACCAAATTTAGCATACTTATTTCAAAAGAACAAATGTATTAGTACGTCATTTTTTATAGGTTGCAGCTAGTTATATAAAAACTCCAGGGGCGTGCAGTGGGAACATTGAAGCAAAACTTTAACCTAACCATTTTGAAAAAAAAATCGAAATAAACAACTTTCTATTCACCTTTTTACTTAACTTAAATTGACTTAAACTTTAAAAATTAACTTAAAGTTTAATTCATAAATCATTTAAACCTATAGCTTTTTTCAAAATATTTCAATACTTCATTACCAATTTACCTTTCTTACCATATTAATAAATAACTCACATATGTACCTATATATTATAATAAGAAATAAGAACTGTGCTCCCTCATCATACTCAAAAGCTTCTCTTCACTGATGAGGTCTACATGACTATCAAGTATTTAAAAAAAATGTTAATTTTATATGTAAATATGTAAGAACAGTATTTGTACCATATATTAAATAAATAAAAATCTAGTACCATTCCTATCACAATTACTTTCACATTATACATATTTTAATATATCGTAATATTCTCTCTGATAAATATTTAATTTCTATATTTTTAGAAATATATGCTTATGTAAAAGTCATAAGGTATTATATAGCTAGCTGCAACCTATAAAAAATGACGAACTTTAACTTTTTTATGTTTATGTTTAGGCCTATGTTTTCCGCAGGATCTTAAAGAATAGGCATGCAAAATTTGGGTAAGATCTGTCAAACGATGCAGATTTGTTTAGAAAATATATCGAGGGAATGGAAAGAATAAAAGAAATGAAGGCAACATAGTACAGAACAGATATTTCAAAACTTAATATAATAAGAAGCAAAAACATGCGATAAACTATTTTCATTCTTTCTTATTATAAAATTTAAACTAAAGTTACCTTGTTTGACTTTGCACTAAAATAAAAATAAAATAAGTACAACGTAAAAAAAAATATTCTGTTTGAATGTCTCTACAATAAACGCCGATTTATCGGCGGTCAAATAAATTTGGCTGCAGAAAAACCTTAAGCCACAATTCTGAACTTGCGTGTTTTTTGCGTGCTGAACATTTATATTCGATCGATTGAACTTTTAAAATTTAATACCATCGAAAGGAAACAGTGGTGTTTTTTGGAGATAAGGGTCGCAACACGACAGGCTACTGGGTTAGGTTGTACATCAAGTGCCCCTATATACATATTTTATTAAATTAATATTTCACGAATTCCGCACCCAACGAGTAATACGCCACTGCGTAAGAAAGTAGAAAAAGATCGAAGTTTATCGACGCCTGTCGGATTATATTCAAAACTTTGGAAAAAAAAATATGTCGACTTTTAACAGTTCATCAGTCTCCACAAATAGTTATTTTATTTATTTTTGAAGTTATGCGCCGAGAATGAAATTTTTGGATGCAAAAAAATGCACGCGCATCATACCCTTTCTGGCTGGTACTTGGCCGTATCCTGAAATAATCAATATTGCTGACATAACTTGTTATTGTATAACATTGTAACGCCGTCAATGTTATGGTTTTAGATTGACAGGTTTGAAATTAATTCAAATTCAAATGTTTATTCAATGTTCAATAATACAAATGTTTACAGTGTTTACAAAATTAAATTAAGCTTTTTTCATTGTTGCTGAGTGTCTTGGCAGCAAGTAAACACTAAATTGATTTGACGCCCTGCCTGCTACACTAGTAATTTACTGTATTATAGCAGAGTGCTCTTCCAGCAGTATAATGTTCAAGAATATTTATTATTTATATAGCATTTGTGAATCAATCTTATTGCCAATTAAAATTAAGTAATAGTAATAATAAAATGTATACAATTTAATAATGGTGTTAATTAATTATATTATAGACAAAGGAAAAAAAATGATCTGAATAGGATATTAATAAAATAAAATAAAATAAAACAATTAAAAGTATTTAAAAAGATGACAGTAAATGCCCTTGTTGAGTGTGAGTGAGTTATTTGTTGGTGATCTTGTTAATGTCGGAAAAAATATTTTAAAGTGTTGAGTAAATATGTTTGATTGATGTCCAGGACGTGACATTCTCTGAAAAGTTCTTCTGAAGGAAAACGAAATGGCTTTTTATGAAGAACTCTCAATACTAATATAGTACAAGCTGCACCACCCCAACTGACAGTTGCATAATTAATGAGTGAGTGACACAGCGCATAGTATACTATTCTTCTTGTCGGAGCGTCGAGTACATCTCTAATTTCTTTGAAAATGAATTCAATCTAACGATTTAAAGTTATTTAAAAAAGATAATGCAGAAACTGCATTATCCCGACTTCCAATGGTGATATGGCTACAGGACTAAGCCCGCTGTTCAAGTCTCAAGTCGGCAACTCTATGACGTCTTGTAACTGCAAAAAAGAGAAAAATATTTAATTATAAGTTTTCTGGCAGGTCCCAAATGGTAAACGGGCTTCATTTCAGATGAAGGGGCTGGCGAGAGATAAGATAGAAGTTTCACCCTGCGGAATATAATTAACGGAGGCAGAAGCCTTAATTAATGTTTTCAGAGGCATTATGTAAGGCCAACGCTGTATTTTGTTCTCAATGGCTTTTATACTCCCGTAGTACACCGACCCTGTGAATGCAATATTTCTGCGTAATTTTTTCTAAGATACTTCTTCAGTAATAACAAAATGAATTTGTGGCGATATTATTAATATAATTAATAAAAAAGTAACCCATAAAAACCAAGTTTTTATTATACTTCCTGTCTTTGTAAAATATAACAACAATTAAAGACGAATTAAAACATATAACGTAACACTAAACTTACAGTAATTTAATATATTTCTAAAATGTCAGATGTTTTGATCTTTGATAAGACACTTCATGCTTTGAAGATTTAATTCTAAAAACATTTGTCATTCAATTTAGATTTTCGACATTCGTAGTAAAGTGCCTATTATGTATACCGATGGAATAATTCAAATTTAGAAAATATTCCGCGACGTTATCGGGCCGCCGTTGCTAGTAATCAAACTTTTCTAATGATTCTAATTTGAAAAAACCAATAGAGTTTCCAAAAATCCGAAATTATACTATAATTATTTTTTAACGAAAATTTGATAGATCTTCTTGATCGTCGCCACGAGTCTACTTGCTAAGTTTCAGCTCGATTGGATCACGGGAAAAGAGTTAAAAATCGATCCAAAGTTTTTTCGACGGCAAGCCGGCAAGCAAGCAGACGCCACGAGTTAAAAGAAAGGGAGTAAAAATACGCTTTGTTTTCACTACTAATTTGGATTAAAAAAAGGAGCAAATCTTCCCTTCATCGAGATACAATAAATAACTAGATATTTATATGAAAACAAATTTAAAATATAAACTTTTTGTAAAAAGGAACTGCATATTTATAATATTGAATTTAATAAAAACACTTTTTCTTATTTTCAAAATTTCTAATTTATACGACTGCAATCCTGTATATTTTTGAAAATTATAATCCTTTTAATTTTTAACTTAAATTTATAAACCCTTTCTAAAATATGATTAGGAAATTAGCATATTAATATTTTTTATAAGGGAAAAACATGAAGAAATTTTGAATTAAGAAAAAATTAAGGTTTTTAAGTAGCAATAATTATTCCAAAATTTGTTAGACATAGATCATTATTTTGAAATTAATAATGGTTTATAAATTTCACAAACAAATTAAATGCACAATTTCCTTCTCATGTTGTACCGTATAAAATATAACATTAAAAATACAGCGAATTGTGAACCCGCGCGTTCGAACATAAACAAGCGATAGACAAGAGTAAAGCGAAATAGAACCTACCTACTTATTTGTGAAATATTCAGGAGGGACAAGTAGTGCGAATTGCAAAAATGGTGTGAATTAAAAAACCTTGCTCCGATTAAAATCGTGTCCAGTGATATTAATTAATTAATGAAGCCTTATTCAGAATATTTAGAGTATGTTAAAAAATTTCAAGAGCAAAAAACTGCATTTTATCCCCAAGGGAATACCATTAATCAAAATATATTAGGTATAGATATCTCATTTAAAATAATATATTTAACATCATCAAAAAAAAATTTTAAATAATTTGTTAATAATTCGGAAGAATATAAAAAAATACATATAAAAAGAGCATTGCTTTTAAAGCTCCAATCAAAATATAGATATCTCATTACCAACGGCGACATCTCTGTTAATAATACTGTTTATGGGAATGGCAAATTTTAACCATAGGTGGCGGTAGTAAAATACAACTCACATACGAAACAAGGTGCGCAAATTAAACGTATATTGACGTATGTGGTAGTCTATTGTGGGTGGAACTGATGAACGTTACATTGTGTAAAGTGGTTACAATGTTTGCGGGGGGTTTTTTAATCGATTTACGCCGGAAAGCGGGCAATATCAATTTTTATCAGGTTCGCGCACGATGTTTCATGTAAAATAGTTCAACATTATATATATGTATATATATATATATATATATATATTGTAAAATACAAAACAATAAACACTAATATTGTTTGGAAGTGTGAAATCGTTGGAAACAATTCCCTTTATGTAAAGGTAGGTACATCACAGAATTGACACATATACCGGATTTCGCTACGTACTCTGTGGACCGCGCACACACATCTCCTTCGCAGATTCTTATTTCCAATCTATGTTGTGACTTTCGCGCATTTCTGCCGAATGTATGGTAGAAATTAAAGACACTTCTCTTTTCGATTGCCAAACTTGCAGAGAACATCTTGTATTCTTGGAAAAATAGTTTGGCCTCTCCAAAGCACCATACCCTCATCTAAAGATAGACGCTTTTAAGCGTCTCCCGCAAACAACATGTGAAGCCTGTCACACGATAGGTCGTAAGGAAAAAGACTTCCATACATTCTTCCCCATTAATAACTAGTTTCGCGTCTATGAGACATCTATAGTACATCTTGAGGAATAATCCAAGAATATGGTCCCGTTGTTCGTACAATGAAAATAAGTATTTCACTATATAATTTAATGTCCTATTAATTTAAGCTAACTAACTATTAAAATAATCGTAATCTAAATTAAACAAACCAAACCTAATAACCTAACCTAACCAAACCTAATAACCTTACCAAACCAAACCTTATAACCTAACCTAACCTCATATATTGCCTGTGAAATGTCAAAATACGCAGTGCATTTTTCGTAACTTTAAAATGTTATATCTTATTTAATACTTACTTTTTAAATGTAAATTATCTTTCATTTTGTTATTAGCACATTCAATAATATAGTGAAATAATCATTTTCGTTGTATATGCACTGGGACCATTATCTTGGATTTAGCCCGTCTTGATTAAAATATCAATATATAATAATAATAATTGAGATTTTAATTAAGTCACAGAAGCGAGGCGACACCACATGCGGTACGTTTTGCCGCGCCAAACATTAAAGAACGCGCTGTGATATCATTTTACAAGAAATGGGATACTTATTGGCTGGAGGATGGGATCGCGTCCTAATTTATTTTATATACTGACATTAATCAACAAAATAATCCTTTCGTACGTTCATTATTGTCAATCTCGTGGTCGTATAAATTTTAATAATTAATATAATTAACAAAAGTGAACTTGGTTTTCACCATTTTAGTATTACATGTTTCAGAGCCCATGGCGCTTTCGTCAGTATACAATTGTATACTAATAAATTAAATTCAAAAATCGAAGTGTAGGCAATCAAAATATAGAAAAAATATGTATATATACTTAAAATTGATATTTTTCAATACAAAAATTGTGAAAACCAAGTTCATTTTTATTAATTACTAGCGGTTCATACCCGGCGTTGCACAGGTTAAGGATTAAGTTTAAAATAAATTTGTGAAGGTTAACAAAGATTCGATTCGAACGATATAGATTTGCATCGAAAATATATCAGGGGGAGGCGAAAGGGTAAAAGAATAGGGGGTAAATGTCACCAATGTTAACCACCGGGTCCTTTTTAATAAAAAAAGACTAAGTTTCCAAAATTTGAGTCCGATCGCTCAAACGGTACAGATTTGAGTCGAAAACGTGAAAACCCTGACATGAAAATCTGTCAGGGTTTGCAAATCTGCAAAACCTGACAGAATTGCTTCGAAAATATGTCAGGGTGAGAGGAAGGGGTGAGAGAATAGGGGAAAAATGTTTGCCTGTATTACCCGCCGAGTCCTAATGAATAACTTTCCAAATTTTGAGTCCGATCGCTCAAACGGTACAGATTTGGATCGAAAATATGTCAGGGGGATGGGAAGGGGTATCACAATAGGGGAGAAATGTTGCAATAGGGGGGAAATGTTGCTTGTGTTACCCGCCGAGTCCTAAAGAATAAGTTTTCAAATTTTGAGTCAATCGGTCAAACAGTACAGATTTGCATCGAAAATATGTTAGGGGGAAGGGAAGGGATACGAGAATAGGGGGAAAATGTTGCCTATGTTACCCGCCGGGTCCTAAAGCATAAGTATGCAAAATTTGAATCGAATCGGACAAACGATGTGGATTTGTATAGAAAAAGACAGATAGACAGACAGAGAGACAGATATTGAGTTTTATGGTATAGATATTAATAATATCACCACAAAATTATTTTGCTATTTTCGAAAAGTTTAAAAAAAACAAAAATGTAATAATTAATATTGTTTAATAATAAATATACTAAATTTACGTGTGGCGTATTAGAAATTATACAGCGTTATTTGGAAAATATTAACAATCTCGCAGAACTATATTCCTGCTTTGATTATGACTTTAAAATTTTCAAGCAACCATGACCTGGTATCAATAGTTACAGAGATATGCGACATCAAATTTTGCATTTTTTTTCAATATTTCTATCTTTTTTATGTAAAATGTTGGACTGTCATTACAGCAGCTTAGGTTTATCGATTACGAAAAATTTATTAATTAATTATCTAAAAATTAAGTATCCCTCTATGGACGTAATTCGGTAATTTTGTTTTCAGAACATATACCTATGAAAAAATGTTGTTTACATGTATATCATCAAGTTAGACTTATTCCAAAGCGGACTTATATCGAGTTACCGCTGTATTATTTTATTATTTACATAGACTGAATTAATTAACACTGCATTATTTGATTCAAGATGGTCTACAATTTATTATTTATATTACTGGAACATTAATTTCAAGTGAATAAATTTTTGACAGTTTAATGGATGCGCGCGCATTTTGTGGTCTCGCATTTCCGCTACAACGCACACGCCCCGCATGCGCAACTTCCGTTACAATGAAAAATTTACCTTGAATGCGTCAAAAGAAGATAACTAGGATAAGTAAGAAGATAACGCCCGGCTAAATAATTTAGTTTCAGTCGTTTAGTACTTACTTACTTACTTACTTACCACCACGTCGTTTCCCCGTGGGGGTAGGCAGAGAGGATAGAGCGCCACACTATTCTGTCCTGACATACAACTCTCGCCCCATCCACATTCATACATCTTCGCATGTAAGCTCGCCGGTTGTTGAGGTTTCTAACGGGACCATCTTCCAGTGATTGATTGATTTGGTCATGCCACGTCTTCCACGGTCGTTTAGTAAGTTGTATGTATTTAAAATATAGGGAACCTAATGAATAAATTTAAAAATAATTAATAAAACTATTACTCTGCTGTATAATTATCAAAAAACACGTTTTAAATTTTATATTTCAACATAAAACATGATTTCATTAAGAATGTTTACAATAATTATGATTATCCCGCTAATTTTATGGCAGGAAGATTAATTTAAAAAAGTAATCTATAAAAACCAAGTTTTTATTATACTCCCTTTCTCATTTACTAGTGGAAACTGGTTTGGCGCTTAACCTACGCTACGTTAGACTTCGGTCGAGCGACGCTACGAAAGTGAGTAATAAAAATTTTCCAAAAATCCAAAATTATACTATAATCGGGTTGAAATATTTTCATACTACTTAATAATTTGTATGAAAAAACCATTCAAAATTTGAAAAATCCAAAAATTTATTAATTTTTTTTAACGAAATTCGATAGATCTTCTTGATCGTCGCCACGAGTCTGCTTGCAAAGTTTCAGCTCGATTGGATCTCGGGAAAGGGGTTTAAAATGGATCCAAAGTTTTTTCGTCAGACAAGAAGACAAGAAGAAAAGCAGACGCCACGAGTTGATATAAAGGGAGTAAAAAAGAAATAAAATGCGCATCAAGTCCGCCAGCCGCGATGTGACACTGGGCCTAATTTCGACGACTACCTCCGACCCTCGTCCAATCTGAAATCCCGGCTTTTCCGTTTCCATTTCGGAATAAAATAACAGTAACAATAATTTGAGTACCTCACCCTTATAGCTTAAGGCTCTCATTACAGCCCTTGTTATCGTTATTAAAACCATAGAAATGCGGTGTTTTCTGTAACCTCATCCCTCGCAAACTGTTGACAAATTTCTGAGAAAATCTTGGCCCACGGCGCACACTGTGATCAATTTTGACGTAATACAGAGGCAAAATTACTTTTACATGTGGATAGATGCAGTGAGAACAAGAAGCAAATGGCAACACTTAATTTCTCGAAAACCGTTAAAGGGAGAGGTACGCGGTGACATGTAACTATGCGTTAGTTTATTCTATTTTAGTAACAATAGAGTGCTTTACGGGACAACAGCGTGCTTTTTGTTGAAAATGTTTTTTTCAAAAACAACGATTCGTAAAGACGTACCACTATAACTTGGCGTGCGAGGGAGGGCGTCGCTGTCGCGTAACTGAAGTTGTCAGAGTGTAAATTTATTACACAATACATAATGTACAGAATGTCCGGTGACCGGTGTCTTATTAAATACAGAAATTTGGTCGGGCAGCACTAAAGAAACCATGCAGTAATGGCGGCCGTTCTATCTGTCAAACTGTCAGACGGTAATATCGGTCCATTATTCGCTTATTCAGCTTCGCGATACTTTAATACTTCATTGGCAATTGTTCTTGCACCATCTTGGACTGTTAAGGATGTTGTGGACGTAATGATTCAGTGTATATTGGTAATCAAGATGACACAGCTCGCGCTGAAAGACGAGAATGAACTGAATGACAGGGCGAGGGGTTACCGCCGGGTGCGGGTGGGGCGGGTTTAAGTGGGCAAGCAATACGACACATGTTTAGGATTGAATACGGATTACGCCGTCCAAGTGTAAATTTAATCAATGCTTGGGTCAAAAAGTTCGAGCAGACTGGTTCCACAACAAATATTAAACAAACAGGACGGCCACGTTCAAGGAGAAGCGATGAGAACATTGGGGAGTTGCAATTTCTATTCATGTCTCAAAACTAAAAATAATATTGGCCTACCCTATATTTAGAGAAAAAAAATGTAATTAAATATGTTTTTCTGGCAGAATATTGATAAATAAAAAATCTGAATAATATGTCAATTATTGTGATAGGAATATTCCGGGATATGTCTCTTATTTCGATTTCTCTTCAAAATATATGCTTAGGAATAACCCATAAAAACCAAGTTTTTATTATACACCCTTTCTCATTTACTAGTAGAAACTGGTTTGGCGCTTAACCTACGCGTTGGGCTTCGGTCGAGCGACGCTACGAAAGGGAGTAATAAAAAATTTCCAAAAATCCAAAATTATACTATAATCAGGTTTCGAGTCTACCACACGCGTTGAAATATTTTCATACAACTTAATGTATGAAAAAACCATTCAAAATTTTAAAATTCCAAAAATTTATTAATTTTTTTAACGAAAATTTGATAGATCTTCTTGATCGTCGCCACGAGCCTGCTTGCAAAGTTTCAGCTCGATTGGATTACGGGAGAAGGGTTAAAAATCGATCCAAAGTTTTTTCGTCAAGCAGGCAGACGCCACGAGTTAATAATATAAAGGGAGTTAAAAGTCATGCTTCTTTTTCTCGAAATTTATTTTTTCGAGTCATTTTTGACGGATTGCGGCTAGTTTTAATATATTTATTTAAAATCCCGATCCTCAGCAGTTATCTTATTTTAATTATTGTTTCACAATCGGAGTTGTGAAACAATTGCTCCGCGCTCTAATTGATGCGAGTGTCAAATCGGAAAATGAGACCCATTTTCAATGTTTTCTTGTCTACGTGGAGATGTACATTTTGAATATTCTACCCTTAAAAAGGTTTGTGTTCAATAATATTAAGTACACTAGGAAGAAAATTGTGAGATGCAATTCTATCGTTTTGTCTGGTTAATGTTGGTATAATTGACCATTGTGCGGCGGGCTTAATATTTTTCACCGAAAATGTTTGGCGTTTCCAAACGTGCGCGTTATTCCCGCTGAAGGAATTAAAATAAGACCATCTGGCGGCCTTACAGCGAAGCTTTCTGGAAAATAAATATTTCTTGTACATCTTTCGGCGCTTTTTCGCGTTTTCGGCGGGAGAACGAGGTTACATGTTTATGCGGTTAACCCGTTGAGGGGGACATTTTAATACAATTTATTTTTACCATTCTATTATAATTAATAACTTCGCTTACTATTAAAAAGGAGCCGTATTAAGGGCTTTACACCAGCATTATCCAAACAAAATTTGTCTATGAACATAGAGCACTGCCACACATTTACAATTCAACATTAATATTGTTGGTCTCTCTATTTGTCTTACAATATCTAGACAACCTCGAAGATGTGAACTAGTCGTAGATAATAAACCCATAGAACAGGTTATGAAATTTAAGTACCTTGGGGTGGAGACATCTAGTTACAGCGATCTGTATAACGAAGTCAAAGTGCAGACAAACAAAGCAGCGGTTATCTCCGTATGTTTAAGAGACACTGTATGGGCCAATTAGCCTACCCTAGTGGAAAGCAAAGTCAGAATATATAAAACATGCATAAGACCTATCATGACATACGGTATCGAAGCAAGAGCGGACACAGTGAAAACTAAACACTTCCTCAGAACTACCGAGATGAAGACCGATTGCGGGCAAGACTTTCAGAGACAGAATATCCAATGCGGAAATCCGTAGAACCTGTGAGATACAAGATGTTCTAAGATGGAGCAGGCAGAGAAGGCGTTTCTGGAGGGACCATGTTGAGAGAATGGAGCAGACGAGACTTCCCTGAGCCGTGATGTGCGGGATTCCAGAGGGGCGCCGACCGCCAGGGAGACCACCAAAGCGATGGAGAGAGAGCTGGACGTCCTCGTCACAAGACCAGGACTGACCTGTCAAACCAGACCAAGGATCTTACTAAAGAAGAAGAAGAAGAAGAAGAAAAAGGTCTCTCTATTGTGAAATGCGGGGTCGACCAAACCCCGTTTGTACTTTTACATACCGGTTCCTAAATAATAAGTATTTACTTATTTATAGTAGTTACGAATTTTATCAAAATATTTTAAGAATTTTTTTATATTTCCCCGGCAATTAATGTCACCTACTATTTTAAACCCAGTTGTGGCGATTGTGCTTGCGTAAAACTAACGCGACAACATAATTAAATAATTAAAATAATAAATAAAATAGACATTACGATAAAATCAAAAATAAAATTTGGGATATCGGGAATCGAACCCGAGTCCCTTTGATGAGAGTCAGATATTAATCATCTACTACACTGCGCAGGAGATGCCATTGACTGCGGAGAATATGTTTATATCACTTGTATCTCAAGAAAAAATATTTTAGAAAATATATTGTGGGCTGTATAATTTTTTTTTACAAATGTTTCGCGTCTTTACTAAATTCTATATGTAGTCTATTTTTGTAGGGTCCCGCACATATGATGATGAAAACTTCCGTAGGTATCCCCGTTCGAATTTTCTCGCCCGGGTTTCAAGCCCCATCTCCGGCCGTTTAATTTCATTTTTTAAATCGTGAATTCGAACGAAATTACGGACGTTACACGAAGTTACGGGGGAGACAGATGGACGGACGGACGGACGGTCGGACAGACAGACGGACAGACAATGAAATTATTCTAATTGGGATAATATGAATGAACTCACCGTTTACGTTACTCTAAATGACCTATGATCTCTAATTGATGAAATTCAATTTAATTTGCTTCAGTTTTTCACAAAACGCCAATTTAAATTTAAATTTCACGGCAAACGAAATTCTCGATAAATCGTGGTATATTTGAGTTAGTGTATTAGAATTAGTTTCGTTAACGTCGTTTCGGCCGCGAGTTATGACTGTGAAAACAGCGCCAGCGGACATTGTTACACAGACAATAATTACGTCACGCAGAATACACATGTTAAATTTCCTTAGCAGTGTATGTATTGAACTGTACAAATTTTAAAGTTTATACACAATGAGTATTTATTTCAAAATAAATATATCTGCATATATATGACTGAATGTCTGTTATATACACAATCAGTATTTATTTCAAAATAAATATTTTTTTTTTTTTTAAAAAAAATAGAGATGTGAACACGGAATACGTGTCACATCAATATTCTTACTATTTTCAAACTAAGCTAAACGCTTGTGCTATGAAAATAGGACTAACTTGCTAGTCTGGAGTGAGGTTCGAACCAGCGACCTTTTTTAGATCACGAGTCCAGTGTCCTAACCACAAGACCAACACTGTCTGTTATATACACAATCAGTATTTATTTCAAAATAAATATATCTGCATATATATGACTGAATGTCTGTTATATACACAATCAGTATTTATTTAAAAATAAATATATCTGCATATATATGACTGAATGTCTGTTATATACACAATCAGTATTTATTTAAAAATAAATATATCTGCATATATATGACTGAATGTCTGTTATATACACAATCAGTATTTATTTCAAAATAAATATATCTGCATATATATGACTGAATGTCTGTTATATACACAATCAGTATTTATTTAAAAATAAATATATCTGCATATATATGACTGAATGTCTGTAATATACACAATCTTTGTATAAACTAAATTTAACACATTTCTCTTTAGGACCCTGCGTAAACCATCAGCCATCGACCAATGCCCCAGAACCACCACCGTCAGAGGAGACGAGAAATTTTTTAAATGCGCATTGTATAGAATGTCAAATTTTAGATACCCCTTAGGACTCTGCTTAAAAAACATTGACTTTTATAAATTCAATAAGACCAATAGTGCGATTATATAAGAAATTTATCACAGCTTTATTATTATAAGTATTGAAAATTGAAGTGAGAATGGTTGCTAACAAACTCTTAATAGTTATAGATCCCAAATGGTCATTCAAAATTGATAAGAGAAACCTAAAGATGATTTTCAAATACATTCAAAACATAGTTCGTTGGCTTTCATTTTTTTTCTTTTTCACAACATGGCGTCTGGTTGTCTCCATATTGAATTTTGATTACCACCATGTCTTTATTGACACAAGATTAAGGCAAATCGATTGATGTAAGAATCATCAAAATATGCCCACGCGTTTGGTCTCTAGAGCGCCACAAAAGAACAAATAAACATACATATCTACGTACATACATAGGCCGATAAAAACATTACCCTCCTTTACGTCGCGCAGTTGGGTAAAAAATTAACCCGCGTCTAGTAAATTTTGCAATACCGTCACCACAGGTTTAATTAAGAAAAAAGAAGTAATTGTTAACAAATTTTCACAGGTTTAATTAAGTAAGAAAAAAAGTAACTCATAAAAACCAAGTTTTTACTATACTCCTTTTCTTTGTAAAATATAACAATAATTAAAGACGATTTAAAACATATACCATAACACTAAACTTACAGAAATTTAATATATTTCTAAAATATCAGATGTTTTGAGATGTCAAGATTTTGATAGATTCAATTATCATCAATATCGTACCTTATGAATTTCTAGCTTCAAATGATTTAGTCAGAATCAGATTTGAGTAATGTAGAATTCTTCAAAACTAAGCAGAAATCTAAAAGAAATAAATTGTTATTTGATTTTTTCCCAAAAAACCCAATTTTGCTGTCATTTGTGAACCAATTGTTTTGTAAATTTTCAAAATTCGTAGTGATGTACCTATTTTACCGACAGAGTAATTCAAATTTAGAAAATATCCCGCGACGTTATCGGGCCGCCGCGCCGTTGCTAATCAAACTTTTCTAATGATTCTAATTTGAAAAAACCAATAAAATTTCTAAAAATCCTAAATTATACTATAATCATTAATTTTTTTAACGAAAAGTTGATAGATCTTCTTGATCGTCGCACGATCTGCTGCTTGCCACGCCAGTCTGCTTGCCAAGTTTCAGCTCGATTGGATCACGGGAAAAGGGTCAAAAATCGATCCAAAGTTTTTTTTGACGGCAAGCCGGCAAGCAAGCAAGCAGACGCCACGAGTTAATATAAAGGGAGTAAAAAGAAGTAATTGTTAACAAATATTTTTTCCAGCTCGCGCAACTACTGCCGATGGAAGAGAACTTCTTGCTGCTCTTCCGCTTCGACAACCCTCTGGAATCAAGCGTGGAGTTCATGAAGGTAAATAACAAAAAATGTAGACATCTTTACACCTAGAATAAGAAACAATCATATAGCCCTATAGTCCAGGGTGGTCCAAATGAGGTGTCGGACAACTCCCCGACACGCGATTGCCCGAAAGCCGATTTCCCGACAAGCCAACTGCCCGACAGTCAAATTCTCGATAGCCGATTGTCCGAAAGCAATTTGCCTGACTTTCAAAACAAGAAAAATATTAGATAACATTTGTATACGATTTCGAAAACGTGCATAAGTTTTTAACTGTTAAAATTATCATGTTAATAAATTTAAATTTTAAACAGAATTTTGAAAAAAATTAAATCCTAATGGGTTACTTGAGAACTTGACAAAACTTAATAAAAACGATTAATTGTGTTGAATATTCTGATTTGTTTTATTATTACTATTGTTTTAAAAAGGAGTTTAAAATCTACATTGTATTAAATTGTTATATAAATTATTAAATTATATTTAAAATCTAGATTATACAAGATTATGATTTCTATATTTAAAAACGCCTTAATATAAAACAAGCGCATCCCATTATTATTCCTTTGTAGGAATTAAGACATTCAATACGTTACACGAAAAATTTAAACAAATTCAAAATCTTACATAATTTAAAAAAGAATTAAAAAACCCTTTAAATTCCCATGAGCTTCACTATACACTTATTTGTTTTGAAGCTGGGCTGTCGGGCGGTTGGCTTTTGGGAAGTTGGCTCAGAAATCAGTTTATTCCTCTCCATGGTTTGCCAGTCTCAATTGGCTTTGGGACTCTCTGGATCACATAGTAAAGATTTTTCTTTCCGAGTCAGATATGCGGCTCAGTGGAGTCATTCACCATCGTCATCACTTTTGACTCTACAACGATGCAATGATATATGCTACAATGATACTTCAACGTTTTGTAAAAAAAAGTCAGAAATATTGAAAACAAAATACAAACTTTGATATTGTATAACTCCATAATTATTGATATTAGGTCATGGTTTCTTGAACATTTTCGACTTACTATCAAGGCAGGAATTCACCTGTAAAGTATTGCGGACTAGTTCTGTTACACCCTGTATTCACGTAAGCTGGTAGAATTTAAACGTAATAATTAGAGATAATTATGTTTAACTGTATTTTTTTTTTCCAGATTTGGCGAGAATACGACACTGATGGCAGCGGATACATCGAAGCAGATGAATTAAAAGTATATTATATGAAGTTTTCGGATATAATAGAGCCATTAATAATTCAATATATTTTGCATTTGATACTTTCCTGTATGGTAAACTAGGCCATTTTTCTCTAGAAACCCAAATGCACAACTTTGAATATCCATTCACTTTTCTTATTAATTTGGTCTCTCAGAATAAAGATACCGTCATTATCTAGTCACTAAGTTTCAATCAAAGTAACAGTAATAATTAATTTGCCATAACCCTTTATTGGTTAAAGTATCGATTGTCTTATCTCCGTCTTGGCTGATGTGCTCATGTCAGAATATCGTGGTCCCTTAGTCTGCTTCTATACACGAAGTGCTGACCTTTATTTTTCGCGATCCTGGTTTGTCGCTTATCCTGTCCGTCTTGTTGGAGATAGATTTTTTACTCTAATCTTTATTATATTCCCAGCCTCATAAAATCACAATGAACATCAAATTCTCTGAACTGTTCATATCTTCTAGCAACGCACACAAAATAAACAAGAATTATTTTCCTACAAATAGTGTAGAACCTTACTTCAGTACGAAGAATCTGAAAAACATAAACATTCATCTGATAGCCAATTGTCTTATAGGGGAGAGGAGGGAGTATTGGTATATTTAAACGAAAAATTCGAAATCAAACGACTGACAGAAAAGGGCATATTGAAATATATTTTAATTTTTCACTTTTGTCGAGAACTTTTTTTTGATCATCAACAGGAAGACACAATTACAGGATCAGAAAAGAATACCAAAAAGTAGTTATATTTATGTCCCCCACAAGAAAAGACACAGAAAAGATTCAGTGATAATAAGGAGGAAAAGTTAAAGTAGATACCTACAATCACTAAATATTTACAGGGAAGAATGGTAAGAAATATATATAATGCAAGTGTTGGCGGCGCACGAAAGAGAGGGTGACCACGGAAGGCGTGGCATATCCAGATTAACCAAATACTGGAAGATGGACTTGTTAGAAGCCTCAATAACCGTCGATCTTGCAAGCGAAGATGTATGAATGTAGATGAAGCGAAAGTTGTATGTCAGGACAGAAGATTATGGCGTTCTATCCTCTCTGCCTATCCCCAAGGGGAAACGGCGTGATGGTAAGCTATTTAGTTAGTTACTAAATACTTTCAAATCAAATATTTTTGTTATGTTGTACAGAAAATTCAGTTTTTTTAGATTTATTTTTTAACGTTAAACTTAAATTGAAAATAATAAGTACATCAATAAACATTTTTAAAATTTAGTACTCACCTTAAATAGTGAACGAAATTATCAAATGTTTGTTTGAAATTATTAAGTGAATGTGAATATGACCAATAGCAACATCCGATGTTCAAAAATTGAAATTGATTTTAAACTGCGCCTGACCAATGCATACCCTGTACCAATACTTACACCTTTCCCCAAATTTTTAATTTATTTGTTTATAGATAATACATAGAATTTCTTTTATAGCTATGATAACTAGTAAATATTAACAAAATAAAAAAATTATGTTTAACTTCACCAAAAAGAATTAAGATTTTTTATGTGGTGAGGGGAATATAATTGAAACTAATTAAATGTGTGCTACTGTGTAATTAAATAACAAACTTTTTTGGTCCCTTGTTGTTCTTCGGCGTAGGTATTTATTAAATGCCTTAAAACTTAAAAATTTTATTCTACAAATACTTAGAAACTTTCTTGTAGA
The DNA here is from genome assembly GCA_016648135.1 of Agrypnia vestita. Classification (NCBI taxonomy): domain Eukaryota; kingdom Metazoa; phylum Arthropoda; class Insecta; order Trichoptera; family Phryganeidae; genus Agrypnia; species Agrypnia vestita. Next base: position 25,586 of record JADDOH010003856.1, read on the forward strand.
AAGATGCCGGCATCTGAAAACTTTCTAATTCCAACGGAGTTATTCTTTGACAACGTTAATCTCCTCTCCAGTAAAAATTTTAATAAATTATTTAACTACGAAAATGAAAAAAAAAAAAAAAGCACTCCTTAGAGGAGTTTTATTTATATTTTATTATTTATTGCTCATGTAGCCATTTACAGAATTGTTAAAAGTGACAAACTAATTCCCTTTTATTGAAATTCTCTATTTAACAGAATTTCCTGAGAGATCTGCTCAAGGAAGCCAAGAAAATTAATGATGTCTCGGAAGATAAATTGATAGAATACACTGATACAATGGTGAGTTACTTTTTTTACATTTAATTTATTTTTTGTAACGGTAAAGTAAATAATAAATTACATTAATGATTGTAGCGTCGCATGGCAAACAACAGTTCATAAACTTCATTATTTGGCCACAAAACGGCCGCCGAAATTTTGTTTTAAGCCTGTTATTTTGTGTTCTGGAGGAATTAAGTAGGTTATGTATATTAAAACCGCAGAAAGCGACAATGAAATTATGTTTTGTCTAGCAAAGTAAGCAACAATGAAAGTTATCTAACAAAAGAGAATGCTACATTAAAATCGCATTCCATGAAAATTATTATTAATGAGTTGCCATATTGTATAACTAATTCAATAGTTTACACCCTACGACAAAAGAGCGTCAAAGGTAACATAATGGGAAAATTACGGCTAGATAATTTACTGGTACTGACAATATACCGATTTTAATGTTCCTACGTAGAATATTCTATGGTGGGGATGTTCCAATCTAGAAGGGCGTTATTCCCGACAGAACAACAATCTAACATCAATTATTATCGGGTCTTGTTTTATGTACACAGAAGATTCATCTTTACAGGCTACCAGCTCCAGATAATACATTACCCTTCACCCTACACAAATATAATCACCGTACCTATATTTAGGAAAGTACCGAAGTTTGCCTTAGATGAACTTTATCCGTATGTATCGATACACGAGTTTGAAGTGTGGTAATTGTTCCTATAATTAAAATTAGTCTACGATGTTAATAAATTTTTATTCACAGTACAGTTTTTTATATTCATTTGTAAAATATGTATTTACCTACGCTATAAGTAATTTGCTCACGTAGTCACAATAAATATTCATATTGTTAAAAAAATATTTGTGTCTTTATGCAACGGAATATTTTACACCATCAAGTCACAACGCACCAATCTTAGATAGCGGTTTCTAAGTGATATTATCTCATATAAATATAAAAAAAATAATAGCAATTCTTAAAAGGGAGGAAATCATGTTTAAAAATGCTGTTATGAAAATTGCATATGCTCCGACCGCTATTATTGTTTATTTTTTACTAATAATACACTTAGGCCCGATTGCGCCATCTAAAGTAACGGTAAAAAAAGTTACTCGAGTAACTTTTTTTTTACTAAAACGGGTTGCGCCATCTATTGTAAAAATATTTAAACTCGCCGAAGTACATACATGAGTAACTTTTTTTTACTATCCAAGATAGGTTGGTAAAGGTAAAAAAACGTTGGTAAAAAAAATGGCCGTCCTCTCAGACTGATTTGAAAATGTGACATTTATCCATATTTTTGTACTTGTCATTTGAATTTTGTCGCTGTCATTTTCGTATTGAAATTTGTAAACATTAAAATGAATCTTTTAATTTCGCGTTATTTTAGCGATGGTTTGACGTTTGTTTGGTTTGTTTCATAGAATAAAGTGGTTTGTTTGAACTCATTTTGAACCGCAAAAGTACGTATTGCCAGTGGTGAAAAACTGAAATAAATCAAATTCCATAGACAAATGCGGTATTTGAGGTTTATTCCGCTTGGCACCCTATTAGCCTTATGATTGGTTTGACAGCGGTAAAAAAGACGTTAGTGCAACCCGAAATCGAGTTTACTCTGAGCTGAGGGTAAAAAAAGTTACTCGGGTCAATGTTACTCGAACCAAATTTATTTCTGCTGGCGCAACCGAGCCTTATAAATGTAAAATGTATAAGTTATTTATTTAGGTTCCATATGAATTAAAAAACACATTTTCTTTTTTCCAGCTACAAGTCTTCGATGCAAACAAAGATGGCCGCCTACAACTCTCCGAAATGGCGAAGTAAGGAATTAAAAATTTTAATGCGGCAACACTTTTTCCACGGGCGCTTATCCGCGGCGGGAATTTTGACAGCCGTAATTCTCGCTGCGAGGCGGCGGCCATTATTAGGTTTTGTTTTTTGCAAATTGTTGTTGAGTATAATTGAATTACGCGTGGGGTAGGTAAGCTACGCCGACGAAATTGCTGTGTTTTGTCTGCGTACACAGTTTTCAGTGAGGCGCTTCCCCCAGAAAATCGGCTTACTTGAGCGGGAACGATTCCCGCAAGGAAAATTTCGCCGCGAAAGACGTACCTACGCTTGGCGGGTAATAGCGTTTTAAAGGAAACTTTACCAGAGATTGTTTATAATACTTCGTGTACGTATCACGAATAATTATTATCATCAGCGCAATATTTGCTAGCTGTTAACAATCAAGCTGAAATGTTTTCGATGATATTATGGACGTTGGTTAATTCGTGCTTACGGATAATTTAAAAATACTACAGTTGATGAATTAAAATGGTTTGGTACAGGACATAATTCAGAAGATTTTATTGGAAGAATGATTATTGAATGAACGATCGTTTCAAATATAGAACGAGCGCAAAAATGTCAATTTATTTTAAAATGCCCCATATATTTGTTTCATTCCCCATTAAAAAATACGGGTGAAATGGGGTGTCGTAATATGTCAGCATATTTGAATTATTTATGTTAATAGTGCGTCATGTTATAAAACCATTTTTTTAAATTTATATTTTCTTTAAAAAACGTTTTTTTTAAATTGAACCTTGTTCTCGGGGTGCGATAGGTCTTGTGTAAAGAAATACTTTTAAAATAGTTTTAAAATGATCAATTGCAATTAAAGTCTTTCCTCCCTACGCAATTACACCATACTCAATGAACGATTGACATATTTCGTAGTACCTACCTACGTTATTTTTAGAAAATTACCATCTGTAAAGTTTCTTATTTTTCTAATCAAACATAATAATTTCGATGTCTGTCCGTCTGTCGTCCGTCGTTCATCCGTCCGTAATTTTGTTCGAATTCACGGCTTAAAAATCAAATTAAACGTCCGGAGATGGGGCTTGAACCTCGGGCCAGCAAACCCGAATCGGCCTTTTATCGTTTGTTGCTAAAAGCCGCCTCTCCGCGGACCGCCAAAAAGATACTATAAATATTAACTAGGGCTTAGCAAAGACGCGACCTGTCAATTTGACGGGTCACAGCCAGTATTCATATTTATAAATTAAAAATAAATTATTGTAAATATCTCGTTATAGAATTTAGTAAATTTATTATTATTATAAAGTTTATTCAATTTAGTTATATAAAATTTAAGAGATTCACGGGTTAGCTGTGATATGTAAAAATTTTATTGATTAATTTCCCTCCTCGTAATCTTATATGTACCTGTGTACATAGTATATTCTATAGAATATATTGTAACTACATAAAATTTTATATAGGTATAACTGTCTGTCTCTTACAATTTCTTAAATCTTTATAATATGTTTGTACGCTTTATATCAGAGCATTGTAAAATTTATAAATAAATGAAATTTTGTATATATTTTGCTAATTAAAATAAGTTCACACTTTAGTTGAATGTTAATTCGTATTTTTTCCCGTTAAGTAATGAGATTTTTACGACGTATTTAATTTTATGCTCGAAAAGTTACGTATATATTACGGTAACGAGATTCAAACAAATCTAAATTAGAACATTTCTTCAAAATGGACCATAACTACAAAATCGCAGGTACAAAGACTTTAACTTTAATTACAAAAAAGAAAACGAAATAAAAAAATACTTTCAGTTAGAAACGCAGAGTTCTGCTTTCAAAAGAGCTTTGAAAATGGAAATTTCGACGCTCGCCTTTTAAATTAAATTTAAGTTTTCCTATTTTCATTTTTATGCAGCATTTTATGGAATACCGAGTATACTTTGGCATCATTATATCCATTCTTGTTCTCCATTAGAGATGTGCTCAGAATGTAATTGACGCACAAACACGTTTCACTAAAAATGCATATTTTGCATATCTATTGATGTTAAAAAAATTTCAATTCGTAATTTAGTCAGTCATTTAGACAGTTTAGTAGTCTACGTGTCAAGTATTATTTGTGTACTAGCTATGTTACACCGAGGCATTATGATCCCGGGTTCCCTGACGTTGTTCTAGTCATGAAATGCCGGGATTGAAAAACCTTCATCCCGGGATTTTCGGGAATGAAACAAGAAATAAGTGTTCAAGAAGAAATAAAGTTGATTCATCAATTGTGTAATTAATTTTTTAAAATTTATTTATGGTTATGTGTGTTATTTTTAGAGAACTCCATATTTATTATTACTGAAATTTAAAATAAATTAAATTTTAATAAATATTATTATTAAGTTCTGCGGGTTATCATTAAAGGAGCCTCGGTTTACAAAATTCTATGTTACGCTTAATTATCAAAATTTCCCGTTTTCTGTATTCTGGACATAAATTAAGATAATATTTATAAATATTATTTTAATTTATGTCCTTGATTTTGGGTTTTTTAAAGATATTGAGAAGTGGAAGAAAAGTGAAGGAAGTGCCCGGAAAAAAACGATTATTACTACAGGGCTTCACCACAAATATCTAATTACTGTAAAGGGAAAGGGGTAACTTACAATTTTATAAATAAGTCGTTTATACGCAGTGTATCCACTGTTTGATAATGGCCTTGCAAGCCGAAACAGCTGTCACACTTAAAATAGTAACCCGCAGAACTTAATAATAATATTTATAAAAATTTAATTTATTTTAAATTTCAGTAATAATTATATTTATTAAATTTAATTCATTTTAAATTTCAGTAATAATAATTATTAAAATTTAATTTATTTTAACGGTATAACGTTATACTCCTATTAAATAAGTAGTTATTAATAAATGTAGAGTTGGCTGAATATTATTATTTTTATACAATTTTTATGCAATATTTTTTATTTAATTTAATTATGATATGGAATATGGTCAAATGTATATCCATTGAATTTCGAGGTCCCTATCTTTTTAAATTTTAAAAATACTTGATAACTATTCCTTCCACAAGCATTGAGCCCAAAAGAGCATTTTCTGCTGCATCTTATACTGCTCGTAAACTGAGAAGCCGTCTCAGTGATTCGAGTATCGGTAACCTTCTCAGCCTGAGAATATGTTTTAAAAATTCTAAAAAATAAGACACTAAATTGCTATTAATTTCCTATGGGTTAATTTTAATACCAAAAATGCCATATCGACGGTTCCTGCGTAAACTGTCGAGTCTGCAAAAATTCTAATTTCGTTTCACTATTTTAAACCATCCAATTTACTGTATATTTTCGGACAAAAGTGTACCTACATCTACAGAAAATATTTATTTTTCCAGATTGCTGCCAGTAAAAGAGAACTTCCTGTGCCGACAAATTTTCAAGGTAAGTAGAAATCTATCTTCAAAATGTTTGCGAAATTCACAATCAATCAGTAAAGTATACACTTCTGTATTATCTAAACGAGTAATTAAATATGTATTAAAAAATCAATTTAACTAAGTAAATAATTAAATCACAGTAAATAAAACTAGCTATGAAGCTTTCGACTGACGAACCTTAGAAATAGATTAGTCAAATATGAAAAGAAATATTTAAAAAAAATCTCAATAACCACTATTGTTCAAGGTTTCAAGGATTGAAATTTCGCTAACCGCGCGTCAGATGTTAAAATTAGATAACAATTCACCACATCTGTGGGTAAAATGGGAAATTAAGTATTTTAGAAGTCTCAAATACGATCGCTAGATGGCAGATTATCATCTCAGCTTTGTAGAAGTTTCGACGCTTCGGGTTTTAAAATTTCACTATCGTTATCATTGACTGGATCTGACAATTGATTTCGAATTCTTACCTCATCTACTCCCGTTTTCGTTTCCTATTTTTCTTAGTAATTATGGCAGTGATATATCGAATATCGAGGGGCAGGCTTGATATACTATCAAATTGAGAAGTTAAGATATTTGCGAACTTTAAGTACATTTTGAATTTAAGTTAATGGTATATCTATCATTAGTGTATACTACTACCATCTATTAACGAATATCGAAAACTTTTTATGGAGGATATGCAATTTAATCATCCCAGGGAGCGAACACACACGGCATATTCGCAAACTTTTAATATGCAACTATTTAATAAATTTATATTGAATACAAACTATATTAGTATTATAAACTGCCGATAAAATATTGAAGGAATATAAAGTATAAACTGCCCATAAAGTAGTCTTAAATTAGATCAGTATTCGTAAATAAATACTTTCACGCTGGGAACACGTTGTTCATGTTCAGGGGTATCTGGAAAGTCTAAGAATTATGAAACTGAAATTTTAAATCCTTCGTAATTTATTATGAAGGTGGCATTCGCGTCGACGTCTTAAATATTAAGCTTCCATAATGGCGTTAGTTTACCCGGAAAAATGGCATACAAAGGATAATATTCATGGTGAACATTAAGTCTGCTAAGAATAAAAAAGATTAAGTAAGCAGAAGTAACAGTACTTTTAAGATAAATTATAGAAGTCCCACAGAGACGAATCTATTTATATTTAAGTGTAATATTTTCTTCAATACGTATTTGGGCATCACTTCTGTTTCATTTTGAAATCAGGACACCCAACTATACCGAAGATACTTCCTTCAGAAGGTAGGCAGAAAGGGTAGAGAGCCATACTCTTCTGCCCTGACATACAACTCTCGCCTCATCCGCATTCATACATCTTCGCATGCAAGCTCGCCGGTTGTTGAGGCTTCTAACGGGACCCTCTTCCAGTGTCTGGTTAATCTGGTCGTGCCACGTCTTCCGCGGTCGTCCTCTCTTTCTGGCGCCATCAGCACTTGCATTATATATCTTTCTTACCATTCTTTCCTCATTCATTCGCTCAACATGCCCAAACCATCTGATTAATTCTATTAATTATGCTAAGATCAGCTTTACATTCATTCCTAAAATCTGCATTCTTTACTCTATCATAAATTGATTTGCATATACGTCTGAGGGATCTCATCTCCACTGAATTCAATCTACTTTCGTCCCTCTTCTGCCAGCTCCAGACTTTTTATTAAATTTGTACGTATTTTCTATTGTTATGGATCATGCCAAGACTTGTACAGTTTGTCGGCACGTTTCTTTACCATTTTCTTGCATAAGTACATTGCATATTTAGTCTTAGGTGTAATGTACATAGGATAAAATATATATAAAAGATAATAATATTATATGAACATTAAAATTAAAACTTAACTTAGTAATAAGACTTGATGATTATATAATTAGTTAATGAATACATTTTTTTTAAATATTTGTTAGAATGGCGTCGTATTTTAGTGCCGTAAATACATTGGTTAGATTCGGTGTTAAAGTAAGACTGTGGATCATATATAATACATACACAAAATGGGAAGCTGACCCATAAGGGACTTGGTCCTTGAGGGCGGAATCCTTAATTAATATTTACTGCAGCTTGTAACTGTGCTGTTAATGGAGTTGGTCAGAGTTTCAGGAGTAGAATATTTGTTTCTGAAGGGGTGTAATACTGGAATGGTACACGTTATTACCATAATTTATTTAACACCGGGTGTAGGGCCGAGCCTTCAGGCTTCTGAGGCGTTCCGGGGAGGTTCACCCTTTTCTTGTGCGGCTTTGCCATTAGATTGCACTCACAGCGGCATAACATGTATTTATTCATTAATTTACGGTACTTGGTACTATTTTAGAAAAACATTTTAACCAAATATATCTTTTTTTTCCTACCCTATTAGTTAGTGTCCCATGAAATCCCTTTACTGTCCTCCTTCCCATCCTAATTTTATATGGAGTATTTACCGTGATCAATTTTTAAGTATTTTTTTAAATGAACTTTCTACTTCTGTTATGTTACCTTACCGTTTTCACTTCCTTTCTTTTAACTCGTGGCGTGTGCTTGCTTGTTTTCTTGACGAAAAAACTTTGAATCGATTTTCAACCCTTTTCCCGTGATCCAATCGAGCTGAAACTTTGCAAGCAGACTCGTGGTGACGATCAAGAAGATCTATCATTTTCGTTAAAAAAAAATAATTATAGTATAATTTTGGATTTTTAAAAAATTTAATTGATTTTTTTAAATTGGACACCATACAAATGTTTGATTACTACCAACAGCGGCCTGACGACGTCACGGAATATTTAAAATTTGAATTACTCCGTCGGTGTATGTAATATGTACTTCACTACGAATTTCGAAAATTTATGACAATTGGTTCACACTGTTCACAGATGACAGCAAAATTCACAAATATATCAAAATCTTGATTAAATTGACTGACAAATGTTTTTAGAATTTAATCTTCAAAGCATGAAGTGTCTTATCAAAGTTCAAATCTGACATTTTAGAAATATATTAAATTCCTGTACGTTTAGTGTTATGGTATATGTTTTAATTCGTCTTTAATTGTTGTTATATTTTTTTTTAAAAAGGGAGTTTAATAAAAACTTGGTTTTTATGGGTTAGTTTTTGTTCTTTTACCTTTATTTATGCTATAGAGATATATTATATATATATTTATATATATATATTATATATAGATATATATATATATTATATATATATATATATATATATATATTATATGTATTTATATAAAACAAAAACAGGACAATCACGACTAATTTGCAACGGATTAAAACTATACAATGATCTACCACAACAGACCAAACAACTGACTACTGACAAATTCAAAACAGATGTGACAAAAATGCTTAAACTCGGCCAATTATAAAAAATGATTCTGTATCTAAATTATATTATTATTATATTCCTATATTGAACCATGTAAAAAATGTTATCAATAAACCTTTTCAGGTTTCTATTATATTTTAAATAAAGAAAATAAAAATTGGAATAGCCTCTTCTAAGTCATTAATTAACAGATTTCAAAAAATCATCACTAATTTTTTAATTTTGACCCATATTTTAATTCCATTTATATACTATTATCAACATCACGAAGCCTCTCCATTATACTTCTAATTATTCCAGTTACTTATAAAAAGGCTCCTGAGAGAACTTGAATTCAGGCTAAAAAGCGGCATTCCACATATCAATTTCGGCGTATACTTTGCCTAGATTGTGTATTCTGAATATTGTCGAGTTCCTTTGAGCGACCGCTATTCTGTACTGTTCTGGTATTCCTAGCAGGTACAAGGATGTTAATTATTTACAATAAGTCAGGGCTTTCTATATTATTACGCAAAATTTTAAAATGACATATTACATCAGAAAATGTAAATAAAAAAAATTACTTATTTATTAGGACTTATTAGGCAATTAAGACAGTAAAAAACATTTGTATCAAAGGATACACTTTTATTAACTTACTTTTCTAAGTTTGTATTACACATATTTGTTTCAGATTCTATTTCTCGAATCTTCATTGCAAAATCGCAATAATGAGACAATGTAACTCAGGTATGAATTAAAACAAAAACAAATAACAAATGAGTTTTAACAAAATTTACACGCGTTCAGTATTGAGGTTATACAACCTGTCGCGCACGATGCTCGTCTACTCGAATCTCGATACTCGCACGCACACACACAGACTCGTATATAATAGAAAGAGAGAGAGCGAGATAATGTCGCATGGAGGGGGCATAACGCTAACCACCCAAATGAAAATGAGCTTCATTGCTAATTCGACGTTTTTAAAAAATGACATTCACTGTTGGTTGTACATCATCCAATTAGCGAATTGTCTCTGTTGCAAATAGTCTTATGTCTTGAGCATCTTAGTTAATTGAATGGGAGGAAGTGATTGTCTTTAGAGAGAATTTATTTTTATTTTGTGTAACAATTTATTTTTTCTTCTTCAAATATAGCAAATTTATTTTGTGGTGACATAATTATAATTTATATAAATTAACTTTGTAAACACCACTTATTTATTGAAAAAATTCAACATGTTTCGAAGCCAATGGCTTCTCCGTCAAGATAATCTTCGTCAAATAAAATTTAAAAATCGAAGTATAGATCAAAATATTAAAATTTCCATATATAACTTTTTAATATATTTCCATTTTTAAATTTTATTTTTGTTATCCTGACGAAGAAGCCATTGGCTTTGAAACATGATGAATTTTTTCAATTAATAAGTGGTGTTTACAAAGTTAATTTATATAAAAAATTATTTTTAGTTACCTGTATTAGAGTAGATATCAAACATGAAGGTTACCAAATAAAATATCAAAAAAAAAGTATGGGAAATTTAAATCCGGCGTACCCGATGAGCCACCCCATTAAAATGCTAATGATTTTACTCCTTAAAGGATTTTATTTGCTTGAAACTCAAACAGTAAAATTCAACAAAAATAGATCAACATTAAGATATTTATGCCCTTAGATTTTTACCCGTGATGCTCCGTTTCGATAACTAAGGAATTTCCAATTACTCAAAAGTTTCCCGCAAACGTTTTCCAGCAAGGGTAGAAAAATTTCTTCCGGAATAGTTAGAGAACTTCGTAAAACGCGAATCGTCCGAAATATGCCAAAGCAGAGATTACAGCGATGGTAAAAATTTTTTGTTCAGTTTGGATAAGTTTTTGAGAGTAAACATATTTTCGTCGATTTTAAGAACGTAAAAAAACGTGTCTTGAATGAATAGCCGAAATTTCAATCCTTGAACTCGATTTAAGACAAAAAAAACTAAAATTAGATATAATTTTTGTATGAGCTTTATAACAGTTGGGGTATAAAAATGAAATCAAGACAAAAGATATTATAATTTGAAACGCGACTACGTTTTCATTATGCTGTTGATTTTCTATTCATTTGACTTAGTTGTAATTTAAATTTAAATTTGCATGATAAAAGCATAACCAGTTTCCTTGCAATTAACTTTCCGGCCTGTCTTTTGGTCATCGCCAAATTTAATTAAATTTGAAATCTAATTTACATCGACTATGAATATTTTTGTTTGCATTTTCGTACTCCAACGACGTAAGTCAATAGGCCATTGATGCATGTCTGCACCAAAATTTAATTAAAATAAACCAACTCTCGAATTTCAAATAATACAAAACCTTAAAAACATACACAGAGATATAAATAATTTTAGATTCTATTAACCCTGGAGTGCCAAGATAATTTATTCAACAATTGTCAAAATTGAAAATGACACATTTTTATGAAATCCTCGAATTTATTGGTGTACATAGTGCATGCAAAAGAGATTGATTGTGGTGTATAAAAACAAAGGCAGAAATATCTAAAAAAATTTAATGCAGTCATCGAGGATTGCTTATTTATAATGTACTGAATTCGAGATTTCATAAGAAACATTGCCTTTAAATATATAGGAAAAGCAATTTTGGAAGGGATAGATTAAAAAATGAGTCCTAATCGATCAGTGACTGCATTCAAAACATATTTTAATTTTTTGGATATTGCTGCCTTTCATTTTGTACCTCGAAAATGTAAATATAGAATATTTTAAAACGAGTCTATATATATATCTTAGAAAAATAAAAGCCTGTTTTACAAAAAAAAAAAAAAAAAGTTGCTAAGGTGACTAGAATCCAATACATTCTATAAAATATATTGTAATGATAGAAAAAAATTAACAAAAGATTTTTTAAATATATTATTGATCCGAAGACGGATTATTTACGTTATTTAATATGTGCGAATATATTTCGCATAACTACGTTTGTACATAAAATATGTATCTTATGGGTTGGCAGTCATTTAAAAAAAATGTACATTAAAACCAATGTATTTACTAAATATTTAATCCGGGACCATTCTATTGCTGGCACAATGCTCTGCAAACTGAGCCAGGTCAGCCTGTTGAATAATCGCAGATTTATTTTTCTATTCGCTTTTTTTTTACATTTATCATACTGCACTTCCCACTGAAAAGTTTGTTTTACAGGAGAGCGAAAACAAAATGAACAATTTTTAATGTTTAATAACCAAACTAGAATTTGTCATTATTATTTTTTCATTACTTTTTCAATCTGCAGTAGTGTGTACATTTTTATCTGATATACATAATACCATAATTTTTTAGCAAAAATATCATTAACTTCTTCTTTTTTTTTGTTTTTTTTTTTTCTTATTTAAATATATATACGGCACAAATCGCTGCCTATATAAAAGAAGAAGAAAGAGAATGGAAACGACATGTGTTACAATGTAGGAATCGCAATTGCTACATTTTACAGCGGGGTATGATGAACAAGCGGTCCCATCGAAAGGTCACACTGTTCCGAAATAAATAAAAAATTAGAAAATTTTGACCAATTATATTTTTTAGTAAAATGTGCAATATTTCGTTAGATGTAATTTTCTACGAACACCCTGAATTTTTCTTATGAATCACAACTTCACCAATAAAATGCGGATTTATCATTTATATATATATATAATATACGAGTAATCCAGGGTTAAGAATCTCAAAACGAAGCATCTACACCAAATACATACTAACCTTTCCTGACCATACTACGATGAATTAATTTGCACCAAAATACAAATTCCCAACACAAACATACAAAATGCGCACATGATAAACACAAATGCGAAATAAATTTATGAAATTCATTTACATACATAATTTTCTCGTATCACTATTCCAACAAATGTTTATTTTAATTTCCATACTACATCATTGTTATGTTATGAATAATAATTTTCCACAATAACATGGTAATGCTGATACTATGAGATCGCGTAGTGTTATTTATTAATCATTATTTATATCCAACTTAAACCGCATTTGAAAATTAACATATAATGGCTTTTAAAATGTAAATTAGCTCAAGAGATTTTCAGAAACAACTTTTATTTTTGTTTCATTACGCCGTGTACTCTTGTATGGTTTCATAGTGTTGCAAATATAGCAAATAGTAGCATTTAATCAACAAAGAGGAAAATTGACATTGAAAATTAACATTAAAAAATATAAAACGCAAACATTCACATATAAATTGTGTGGCATAATACGTCATCATATTTCTTTTGCATAATTTTAGTTTCAGGATTGTAGCCTCAATACCAAAGACTATAGCAAATTTATTTTTTCTGTAAGCCGGGTGAGACAGAAGAATTAAAAGAAAAAAATTCACAATGTGTTGAGAAAAGAGGCGAATGGATGGCGCAAAGCAGTCGGTTGCATTTGCGAGATGCAAAATTCTTTTATATTGTCAAAAGATGGTAGAATCAGGCAGAATTATGCACGATCGAAATCTTTCGATCGGTCCACGCGAATCCGGAATCGACCGGGCTATTCTCGTAAATACTGGAAATATGGAGAAATTATTGAAAGAGTTATTATTGTTTTGACAAGCGTGACATAAAGCTGCTATTATAGCGGGATGTTTAAGAACTATTATGTGGAGATAAACACATGTTGATCGAGTATAAAATGAAAACATATGAAACCTATGGAAGACCGATCGTTCCGATGATATTGGAACAAGAGCCGACACCACGAGAACCACTGAAATGAAAACTCTCCGACCCATCGCGAGAGTAATCGTCAGAGACAGAGTACGAAACTCCGAAATTCAGAAGATCCGTGATGTCGTGCAATGGGGAAGAAATAGAAGAGCCAAGAAGAGACCATGTGGATAGAGTGGACTCGACGAGAGTGATAAGAATAGCGAAGAACGTGATACCTGCAGGCAGCAGACCTGCGGGAAGAGCACCGAAACGGTGGATGGACAGCTGGTCATCCATATCCCACAAGCAGGAGCCGAGAAACAACAGGAAATAGTCCCAACACGAACAGAAGAAGAAGACAAGTCCACAAAGTGACAACGATGGCGAAAGAGCGAACTATAATCGGTCAGTGAAGACGTAGATCTCTTTCCATTTAAGAAAGACAATCGAATTAATATGTGTAAGCCGTGCGTACGATGCACATTGTGCACAACAAAACAATGTGCCTCGTACGAACAACTTACTTATACTAATTCGATTGTTTTTCTTCAATGGAAAGAGGTCTACCTAAATGCCTACATGCGAGTAAAATATTCTCGATAGTCACGAGAAATTGTTGTGAATCTGTGTGGAGTATTTGTGTTAGTGATAATTAGTGTGAATTAAAGAAGGATGCTCCGAGAAAATTCGTTTCTAGTGTATTAATTTAATTATCAAATTTTTTTAGTATTTCACTAGCCGTCCACTCAAGAAAAATCGCAGAATTGAAATGGTTCACGTCTTTGCTAAGTTCTAATATATTGTATAGTATATTTTGAACAGTCTGCGGAGAGGGGCAATTTTTTAGCCGTAAATACGAATGAAATTACGGACATTACACGAAGTTACGGACAGACAAACGGACGGACGAACAGACGAACAGACAACGAAGTTATTATGTTTGACTGCGCCAATAGTAGGAGTTACCAGAAGAGACAGAATCAGAAATACTCAAATAGGAGAATGTCTCGAAGTAGAACCCTTATTGACGTTTATCGAGAAATCACAGTTACGGTGGCTGGGTCATATCTTGCAGATGCCGGAAAATAGGCAACCAAAGCGTATATTCCAGAAGGAAGAAGACCAAGGGGCCGTCCTAGGAGGAGCTGGCGAAAACAGATGGAGGACTGCTGCGAAGCGAGATTGCAACTAAATCGGGCTGACGTGGAGAGCGAAGCCCAAGATAGGAAAAGTTGGAACCTTCTATGCGGTGCAGGGACCCCGACCCATTAGGATAAGTGGTAGAAGAAGAAGAAGAAGATTACTCTCACACAGCCACGGTCCCTAATAATTCACCCTGTATATTTCAAATATTTTCGTAAATTTTCCATTTCTGTCTCGTAAAAATACATCGTCTGCATTTGCAGAGAATTACGAATGTTTTGTAAATAATTTCAGCCATTTCAAATATCTCATATCCATTTCTCAATGGCAACGTACACACATATAACACAAGCTCGGTATTTGCACAACCATGTCAATACTCGCATAATATTTCTCTACCACGAAAGCTGTACGTGTGCACAAATACAGGGTGTACCTAACAGACATAGACCACAATATTGTAGGGATGGATACCTATTCTAAATTTAGATCGAAAATATTCGAGATTTATATGAAAATTTTCAACCATTTCGGAGATATTAACAATTTATTACATAGATTATCACAATCTGTGTACAGGCCCACCCTAATATATGGCCATCAAATTTTGATTCTGACGGAGAGAGTGAGTTTTCCAAGGGGGGTAGCGGGAGTCACATTGATGGACAGAGTGAAAAGTGCTGACATAAGGCACACACTCGGCATGGAGCCCCTACTCCTACACATAGAAAAATCACAAATGCGGTGGCTTGGACATGTGTTAGGAATGCCAGAGGAACGAATACCAAGAAAAATCCTCTTGCCAGCCCCGGAAGGAAGACGGTCGATGGGTCGCCCAGATTAAACTGGGAGAAGCAACAAAGAAATGAGTATGAAAACAGAATGGGTCTAGACTGAATGACTCGTACGGAAGCAGCGCAAGACAGGGGAATATGGAAGCACCTTGTCGAGTCTTTGGGCCCCCGACACTAGGACAAGGGGATAAAGATGATGATGATTATTATTATTACAGAAGTGATAAATGCTTGGAATAGTAGGTATGTTTGGTAGGAGAGGATATCGAAAGGAAGGTGACTGAATGGAATAAGGTGAACAGTGCGTTGAATGTAGTAATTTCTAATGAAACCATGTCAACAGCGGCGAGACTTTTAGTACACAATGGAATTCTGGTACCAACACTCACGTATGAAAGAAGACGCCTAGAGCTGTCAGAAGAGTAACGATAGCAGATTGAATGTAATGTAAGTTATTTCGTACAGGCACATGTGTGACAAACGCATTTACCATAGAGTAAAGAAAAAATTATGAAGGAATGTAGAGCTGATCTTAGCAGATTGGATGGAATTAAAAAGGGTCAATTGAGAATGAAGTTAATGAGAAAGTGGTAATTAATTAATTAATTCATTTATTTATTTATTTACGGGAAACAAACAGTACAAATAAATATCAGGTTACAAGTGAATACTAAATAATGTAGAGACCATATTACAAATTAGTTAGTCTTTAGAATTAAGAGGTTATGTATTAAAATAAAGCAACAATAACAACAATATACAAAAAAAAATTAAAGGTTTAAGTTACGAACAAACCGTGAGAGTCAAAGGATTAAAGGTGAAAGAGGAATCAGAAATGAGGAGGAAAGGACATTTATCTATGTAATGTCCTCTAAAAAGATATAATGTTGAAGGAGCTATACCAATATACGAGTATAAGGCGGTCGCAGAAGCCCGCGGAAGACAAAAAATCGACATTTTGGAAAATCAATTACTGGAATCAGCGTCGAAAACTCTATGACATATTTCAACTGCAGAAACTAATTTTTTTAAATTTCAAATTGAATATTTTGATTAAATTTGAAATCGAGCATGCACAATTTATTCTGTGACAAAATTTTAATCATGTAAAAATTATAAATAAAACATCTGTTATCTCCTTATCAATAAAACTTTTTTCCCGCAGTTATGAACATATTTGACCCAAAATTTAGATGGGTATTCACTCCTAAAATAGTCATAGACTCCGTGAAAGTATATTTACATGATAAATCATTTTCTCCGTCCAAAAAATCGACATTTTTGAAAATCATTTACTGGAATCGGTGTCGAAAACTCTGACATATTTCAATTGCGGAAACATGAGAAAACATAAAACTATGCTGAATTTTCTAATTCAATACAAGCTGATGAGAAAATGGTGTATCATCGATGAAGCTGTTAGAAGTAAGACCCACCCCCTACTTGCTTAGCAACAGGTCTCTGAATATCTGATAAAATGACGAGAGATAATATAAATCTGTATCTATGAAAACTTTTACAATTTACATATTATTTCGACACAATTAATTTATTTTTTAATCAATATCTTCACATCCGCCAAATATGCACATTTTCCATTTCTTTGCACAACTTTTCAGTTGACCTTTCTACCCGGTAATTAAATTCCTCCATTATTTTGCCAATAATTTATGACAGACATTTGCTCCGTGACGCCAATAGTTTATAATAGTATTTTCTCGGGTGTTTGTAAGAGTATCTGGAGTAAGAAAATACAAAAAGCGCGTATTATCACGCGTACGGCTTGGCGTAACATGTAAAATCTAGCGTATTATCACGCTCTAGGCATTTAAAGTGAACTTATTCAAAATATACATACATACAAAACGCGCGTATAATCACGCGTACGGCTTGGCGTAACATGTAAAATCTACGTATTATCACGCTCTAGGCATTTAAAGTGAACTTATTCAAAATATACATACAGCATAATTTCAAAAGCTTATATTTTTTTTTAAATCCGGTTGGAAAGGTTGAACCCCAAAAATAGCACCTCACTTTCATTACCACTATCAATGTTCGCACAATCTATCCATAAAATGAACATGTTCAATGAATGCACACTCTATCTATCTTCCTTCTTGTCCATCTATTCTGCATCTATGTCTGTCCAATGCCTGTAATAGGAGGGAATGGAAGTAAGTCTACCCCTCCCTTTCTCGCTTTCTGTAGATTAGTTATTTAAGTATATTATATATTCCCCAACACTTCGGTCCAGTGACAGCACGTGAAGCAATAATTATTATGAAATGTCTTAAATGTGTAAAATTCTTGTGACTTTTCAATTACGGCTTTCCAGAGATTAGTCATAAAACCAGAGTTTTATGACTAGTTTTACTTAGGTACTTTTACTGGGCTTTTATTATAAATAAATTTTGTATAAAACAGTATGTAAAATAATATATGTACAAAAAAGTAGTTGAAAATCAAAACTAACTTAATTACATGAGCTATTTTTTGCAAGTTAAAGAAAATAGTTTCATATCTTGTTTATGACTAGATAAATAGTTTCATATAACTCCAGATGGATACTTGATACAATATTGATAAATCCATCTAGTGGACAGTATCTTTTTACAATATTTTAAAACAAAAGAAAAAAGAAAATCCTGGGATGTATTGCTGCGGAGAGACCAGTAACAATTCGGGTAATGGTTATACAATTATTTTCTCTAATAACAGTGGCGTAATTTCGCTTTGGGCGTTCGGGGCAGATTTCCTTTGTACGCGCCGCAAAAAAAAAGGTGTTTTTTTTTTCTTTAATTACAGTGCTCTCCCATTTGTCATTCATTTTCTCTCTCTTTCTTTCCTTGACTTTACTTTGTGAATCAGTAATTTAAATAATTCCCCGCTTCTGTACATAAATATCTCTGAGAATATCGTAAAAAGAATATAAACGGTTGTTTGGAAAAAATTAATAACCTCGCAAGACTATATTCCCGCTTTAATTATTATGAGTCGAAAATTTTTAAGCAACCATAACTAAAAATCAACAGTTATGAAGATATGCGACATCTAAGCTTTCATTTTTTTCCAATATTTCTGACTTATTTTTTTGTAAAACGTTGGACTATCATTGCATTAACTTATTTTGAATATGAAAAATTCATTCCCTTTAATACAAGTCAAATAAAATAATAAAAACCTTCCAATTCCAATTGGAATTTCCGCAGAGTTTTTATTATTTTATTTTACTTGTATTGAAATAAATAAATAATTCGTAATCGATATAAGTTAATGTACTGATACTTCAACGTTTTGTAAAAAATAATTCAGGTATAGTGATAATAGAATCCTAACTTTGATATTGCATAACTTCATAACTATTGATCATGGTAAACAATGGAGAAAAAAATTATTTGTTAATAATCAAACTTCCAATTCATAAATAAAAAAAAACAAATACAAACAGCTATCATTCGATACGAATATTTCATTTATTTAAATAACAAAAAAAGGACTTCAAAATGAAAAAAATATGGCATGTATCAATTAAATTGTAAGGATTGTAACTATTTTTCCACGGGAAAAACGTCAAGAAATTTTGAAACCATAGCTAATGGGCATTCAAGATGGCTAAACAGTAATAATAATTCAGAATTTTAAAATCACCTAGCATAATGTGATAGCTCTTTCGATTTAAATACAGGTTTCAAAATCTTACATATCAATACTAGGGGTTTTTACTTGTTTAACCTAAAACTATTATATGTAAATTAGGAAACTTGTGAAAAAATATTAATACTGGACATTCACTGTAAATGCAAAGTTCGGTATTTTTTTTCAAAAATGTGTTTTTTTATTATTAATTTATATTAGAATGTATATGTTATATAAACAACAATTGTTTTAAAACAATAGCATGGATAAAACCTTTGTTCGTATATAAAAGTAAAGTAAATTGCACGTTATTTACAATAATTATGTAAATATGAGAATTAATTGACAAATCGTTTTCTGTGTCTCAGAAATAATCAATATTTTCTGAATATTTATAAATATGCAGAATATAATTTCTAACAAATATAAAGCTAGAATTATGGTGATAAAACTGTTCTAAAATAATTAAGTAGTGTTCAAAGTAAATAAAGTTATAAATTTTAAAATTTGCAAGAAATTTTACGTTTTTTGATGATTTTAGGACGTTTTTATTCATAGAAAGAGACGATTTTTAACAATATATTGTATTTACTCCCGCACTTTAAGTCTTCGTCTACTATTTGAAATCTACTAAATAAAGTAAGTTTTTTCATTAAAAACACGCGAATGACTTTTTAAAAATATAAATTCCAAAGAATGAAAAATGTAAAAAAGTGACGTAGTTTTAAAATCAACTCATTTTAAAACTGCGCCATTTGTTGACAAGATTTCAATTTAAAAGAAATTTATAGATTTTATGGGTTTAGCGGATTTTATATTGCACACCATCAAATTAAGTGTAAAAATTTTCCGCTTCCGGACACGTACGTTTACGTCGGGTAAACGAATTGGACTCGAGGAGTTTACTGCGCGATTAGTTTTATGCTCGGATGTGCCAAGTCCGGAGCTGAGCAGCTGGGGAAACATTTGCGCCAGTTGTCTGGGTTGTAATTTCCTTTCAAATAGTGCAAAAAAGCACAGAATTGAATATTCTCTCCTAGGGATGAGCATTTGAATTGATTTATGGCACTGATTTCTCCAGTGCGTCGTGCCATCTTAATAAAAATTAACTGATAAAAACATAGTTTTCATTATATATGTTATAAATGTTTTCATTAAAAAACAAAAAAATACATAATTCAATTTTGTAAATATACATATATAAATACAATAAAAATACGAGAGAATACAGACGACTCAGTATTCTCTCGAATACTGACAAAATTTTAGATATATGTTTATATTACTTCATATCTCACACCCCACGTGCAAGTTTTTTTTTAAATTATTTTGTATATAACTTCTTGTTTGTCGGCTCAAGTATTTATGAAAAAGTCGACTCCATCGTTGACAAAACAAAGTGTGTTAACCGTAAGTGCTTATTGTAATAAAAGTATAAAGATAAGCAAAGGCAAATGCAAAAGACATTCGAAAATTTACGGCGTTTACATCTTTGATGTCCGACTTCATTATATAGCCCTTAGCGGTATACCTGAAAACCCTTGCAAATGACTTTCAGGATTCGTAAACCTTTGTTTCGTTTGGAAAAATATTAAAAATCTTAAAATATAAATATGAGCGAATACTTTACGAATACTTCTTAAAGTATTCGAATAACGAATACTTGAAAACAGGCGAATATATTCGAGTTTCGAATATTTGGATTGGAGGCTCTAAAGCAATGTAACCTACAGCCATACCCTGTGCACGCTACTGATCAGCATATTTCAAGCGGCACACTGAGGCTTTTTCACAACAACATCGGATATCAAAAATAACAGAGAATGATGAATAGAATAGAAATCCGCAAAGTTCATATTTTGCGTACAAAAAATTAATTTGAATTGAATCTAGAGTAGAAGCACCTATGAATTATTTTATCGGATTGATTTGGATTATTAATCATTGATATTTCAATGAAAAATTCTGAAAAAGGTTGATACTTGTCATAATTTAAATATTATTGATACAATAAGTATAGTACAATTAAGGTGATTTTTTGTTTTTTAGATAGAATAAAAGGAGAAAAAAAATCATTAAAAACCAGATTTACAATAATATTAAATTAGCATTTATAACATTAGATTACATAAAACTGGTCTAAAAAGGAGTTCAAAATATAAATAATTTTCAGGCGTATTCTAGTATAACGTTAATAATTCGTAGGAGTGTCATATACACTTATAAAGAATATTGCTTTAAAAACTCCAATCAAAATATAGGTATCTCATTATCAATAGTGACATCTGTATTGGCTTATGGGAATTACACATTTTTTGACTGCAGGTGGCGGTACTAAAAATACAATTCACACACGAATCAAGCTGGGCAAGTTAAACATATATACAACTTCCAAAAAGACGTGATAGTCTATCGAGGGTGGAATTTTGGACGTAACATTGTGTAAAATGATCACTTAAGCCAGCCGTACGATGTGCCGTTAGCTCATTGAGCATCCGAAAAGACTTCCGTACCTACTTTCCCATATAAAAAATAGCTTCGTTAAAGATTTAAAGGTTATTTTGAAAATTTCTACACCACTGTATAGTTATATATTACCAAGTCTCTAAATTCTGCAGGTTGGCGAGATATATTACATATTGGTAATATTATTCATACAATGAAATGGTGAAGGCACTCTTATGTTTCTAGTAGGTACATGATTTAGTATTTTGAAGAGAAAATATAAGTTGAATATTATTCGTTTGTTTGATAAGTAATTCATGGACAACTCCAGTTAGTGTATAGAGCGTAGCAGAGCTAGTCCACAATGCTTTGCAGGTAGATTCCTGCTTTAGTTATGAGCCAAAAATGTTCAAGCAACCATGACCGTTACTATAACTAGTTACGGAGATATGCAATATCAAAGTTGGCATTTTTTTTTCAATATTTCTCACTTATTACAGTATCATATCATATTCGAAATAAGTTACTAGGTAACAACTTATGTCGAATATGAAAAATTTATTCCCTTTAATACAAGTCAAACAAAATTATAAAAACCTTCCAATTCCAATTGGAAAAATTCCTATTGGAATTTCTGTAGTTTTTTTTCATGTTATTTAACTTGTATTTAAACGAATGAAATTTAACCGATTCTAGATACTGTAATGATAGTTCAACGTTTTGTAAAATATATGTCAGAAATATCGAAAAAAATGCGAATTTTGATATTACATATCTCCTTTACTATTCACATTAGGCAGTGGCGTGCAGTTGGTATAAACTTAGATTATATACCTATATTATGACCGAATATATACCTATATTTAAAAAAATATATATACGCATATACCTATAATGTAGTTTCCCAAATATTTTAGTTTTTTTAAATAAAAGCTTTTTTGCGTTGCTCTGAAAAGAGTATATATTTTATTAGCAAAAGAACATAATATTTCACATTAAAATTTTTAAAATAATAAAAGTACACACCTGAAAAGAGAAACAACATTTAAAGCTATTATGTACTTTATATTAGAAACTTTTTCCATTATTAAATATGTATTATTCACTGGTATATTATAATTTTCTCAATAGCTCGATTGTCAGTTGTTTGTGAAAGAATTTTCACACAAATTTAAACGTTCCATTTTAACAATTCAAATTAAATGAAGATCAATAGGTACCTACCGATCTTCATTTACATACTGTGACGTTTGCCGTTGTGGGGGGTGTGTATTTTGGGATAAAGCTTTTTTTTTTGAAAGAAGTTTAAAAGAAAAGTTTAAAAGAGAAGGCTTTAAGAGAGTTTTAAAAGCGATTTTACTTTAAGTTTATTTATTAAAAGTCTAATATATTATTTGAGATCTGCTTTTGCAAGCTCAAAGCTATGTTTAAAATTTATTTACGTGATTGAATTAAGTTTACGTTTAGTCTAACATATAATTTGGCCAGTAATCGTCTAGTGATAGTAATATAGGACCCCTCGATGTGACGCGGTTACCCAGTACTTTTGGTAGCGTAGCAGAAGAAATGCCATTGTATTCATACGAGGTGAAACTAACCTAACATTATTAACGCGCAACATGAGCCGGACTCAAAACGACGATCGATTGAACAGACTAACAAAATCGCCTTTCATGGCGGCGCATCCGTCATTTCCTCGCATCCGGTAGCGGCGTCGCGAACATAAATATGTCTACGTAGATTTTTCGCCTAGAACGATGCCGCCTGGTTACCGAGGTCTCATATTAGCACCTGTGGACGGATTCCACGGCTGAGTGCGGGGTCACGATTACGATGGAATATTCAGATAGATAAATACCACTTGCGAAATACAGCCTAGGGCGCTCTGAGTATAACTTGGTATCCGCATAATACAACCGACGGTACATAATAGGAACTTAGCGCTAATATTGCGCAACAACACGCAATATCTATTTTTATTACGTATTTTTTTTTAATGCAATAGTATACTGGATCTGCCGGTCATCCAGATTAGATAAATCACGGTCGATTAATACACGGTTATACTTATTAAACACACACACAATACTCAAAAATGCAAATTAACGGCTGGGTTCTCCAGAATACATACATACAATGCTTACAACTGGCGCGATCGGTGGTCTTCGGCCCGATTTATCTGTTCATGGTATATAGTGGAAAGAGTAAACATATATTCATAACAACTAGGCGCAACAGAGGCTCGGGGCAAGCTTTGTCTGATATTTACTTTACTACAACCCGTGATTCTAAATCGAAATTTTCGATTCTTTCATAAGTCATATTTTATAAGAGTCAAGTTGATTCTGATTTTACTTTTACGTAGATTTTAGGTTACCCTCCTCTAAGGGAGGGGGTACAGCCCCATCGACAACGCTGTACCCGGTAGCTACCACCTGTGTAATTAATAGCTTCCCATGCTAATCTGCAGACCAAGATCAAGCCGAGACTCTATTGCTCCTGCTGGAATCCTCCGAAGTCCTCGCTTCCCGGCGACAAACATATCAGGAAGAAATCCCGCGTCTGATATTAAGGTTTGTATATTGTCCCGCGGGGCAGTCAAATTGACTGGTGTATATGATGAGGATCCCACGTTGCGGCTACATAAGCCGGAGTATTATGATGTTTACTGCTGATTAAAGGGCTGAATGAACTAACTGGGTGACTGGAAAAGACTCTTCCTTGAGCGCGTCAGTCAGAGCCATGTTAGCATCGCCAATTATAGTTGATGTGAATGATCCCACGGTGTAGTCTTATTGACTAGAGATATTAAATGATGGTAAATCAGCATGTTTATTACAGTTGATTGTGTAATTCCTGATATGTTTCTCGCTGGCCGGGAAAGGAGAACCCCGAAGGTCTCTGTATACAGCAAGTTAGAAAAGGTGGTGAATGATGAGTATGAAGGTGTTAGTAATGCCATCGCGCTCCTGAATGCGGTCCCGATCATAAAAGTTGATTGTTAAACTGCTAACAGGTCTCGTTTATTAAAGCGGTCCCGAGCACAGTATTGATTGTCGAACTGCTACCTGCATCTTATAATTTCTCGTTCATGAGGAACGTCCTATCTCGTCCTTGAGTACGGAGTTAATACATTCATAAACAGAGCCCGAGCTCGTCGCACCAAGGGGCCCGAAAAGACGTGAGAGGTTCTTCCCCTTAGATCTTTGAGGGTCGCCGCTCCAGGACCTTCAGACCATCCTGTAATTCTTGGCTTTAAAACCCTGTCTTAACCGGGTAGATACAGTTAAGATGGCCTTACCTAGTCCCAAATCTAAGATGTCTCTCACTCTAATCAGACTCCATGGCCGAGAACGCGCGCTCCGACATTCGACCCTGTCTTATGTATGGTTGCTTATGGCATGCGAGTAAATCTAACTTCATCTTTTTCCACAATCGAAATTCAGCCTCCCAAGATCACGGGGCGTGAA
The DNA here is from genome assembly GCA_016648135.1 of Agrypnia vestita. Classification (NCBI taxonomy): domain Eukaryota; kingdom Metazoa; phylum Arthropoda; class Insecta; order Trichoptera; family Phryganeidae; genus Agrypnia; species Agrypnia vestita. The sequence continues at coordinate 50,675 of JADDOH010003856.1, forward strand.
AGACGTACGGCTCCTCGCCTCCCGACCATGAAGAGACGAACTTCCCCATTCGGTTCTCGTTCATTATCCCATTTATAATCCCCGCGTGCCTAACCTTAAGAGTCTAGCGCCGGTAATAAGATCTCATTATGCTACGTTGGAAGTTAATATTGCACAACCGGGCGAAATACCTATTTTCCGCGAACCTATTCAATTTGTAAAACGCAATAATATGTATTTATATATGTTAGTAAAACGTTTGAAATGCAGAATGCACGTATAATGACCTCGCTTGTATCCTAAAGATAATTAAGAAATAATTCCGACGTCACGTCCCGACAAGTACCAACTTGTTACCGCGACCGCTACCGTCGAACTCTGAACCCACGTAATGAAATGAATAGTGACCTTGTGACAATGACAAATTATATAGCACGAACATTCCATTTGATACACATAAGAAAATAAAGAATAAATAATATAAAAGGTTCTTATCTTATTTCTGTAGTTGGTCTGCTTCTGAGATGGCATCCTGATCCGAAGTAATATAGCGGGTCCTCTCCAAAGTTGACATCGCCTGTGCAGCCTCCACTTTCCTTCCATCGAGAATGCTGCTCGTTAGTACAAAATTTCCGCGATCCTTAGCTGAAGACCGACTGTATCTAAATTAATTATTTCTATACAATATATACAATTCGAAATACGTCTTTATAAGAACTTGATAGGAACAAATCGTGTTTAAAACGATTGCCCAATGATACGCAATACAAACATGTACCTTGTCCAATAATCTCACATCCGTGTTTTAATAAAATAAATATAAAATCCAGATTCATTTTTAAAATATATTATTTGTAGGAAACTTCTCGCACGATCTGAATTTATATCACACTGACGATCGAGATATCAAAACCACATAAATACTCCGATCTCAATTATCCCCAAAATAATACAAATCATATAGAAATCCGTGTAATCAATCGCCAGTATAGATAACATAGCATTCATTTGCATAAAGATACATCCGCCCTGAAGAATCTCTCGTACATTCCGAACCTCGCGACATTAGATATACATAATTATTCCGAATTTCAAATCCCACAAACAAACACGAAACACCCTTCGTCAGTAAAATATTCCATTTTAAAGCCTTTATATCTTTGGTAATATATGAATATCAAATTTAAATGATTTTCCATATGGAAAGCGACGGAATTAAATATTTCATAAGCGTTATGCAATAATTCACCCGCTGGAATTATCACAGCCGCAATATTACGATTTCTTGTATATTAAATCTGATGCGCGCATAGTAATAATTATCCCTAGGCCCAAAATACGTAACAAAACAATCCACAACATGTATCAATATTTGTTACGATCCAGAAAGTTCTAAATTGAATACACGAAAAAGGCAATAGAAATAAATAATATTGAAAATGCTTAGCTGTATCTTCGAGTGTTGCTGCCTCTGTGACTCACTGATGGTATTTCGGTCCTCTCTCCACAAGAGCCTCCGGCCGACGTTGATGCTGAAAAAAGAAGGGCGATCCTCGAATTTGTATGGCTTATATAGTCAAAATTTCTCGCCATTTTTGACTCCAACCGACGTGTAAAGGTAAAGGTCTATCTCTTAGAACGCCTCTTATTGGCCGAATCCATTCCGCGGACAACCGTTTTTTTGATTGGCTCGCTTCGTCAAAATAAGATAACATAAAGCCTGCTTTACACGCCCGCGTGCAGAAATAATAAAAGCTAATAAGAAATAATAAAGGCCCGCACCTACTTATCCGGCAAATATTTAATTATAGAGTATTTATGAATTGTGGGGCTTCTCCTTATCATGAGCTTTTAGCAGATAGATATTTTCGTATAATTTTTCAGCAATGTCTATTTGAATAGACCAATATCGTTACAATACCTATAAAGGTATATACATATTTTCTTTTAGCTGTATATCATGAAATATTCTGAGTAGCTTCAATCCACAAAAATAACTATACTATAGAAGAAGTATTCTAAACAAGATTTTCTAAATAAATAAATATTTTATACATAGGTAATACGGCAAAAATTTTTAATATATTTCGATGACGATTTATATATAATTAAATCGGAAATAATACTTATTTCAGATATACGTTTCTTTTCACAAAAATAAAACAAACATAACATCGATGGCAATGTCGTCGTAAATAATCAGTATGATTTGACAGATGGTATTCACCATAGAAAAGAGAAATAGAATTCATACAAAAAGTTTTGGGTGGAATTTGTAAAAAATATCATTTCTGCAAGTGACGTGCGAGCAATTCTCACCTGGCATGGGAAATTTACTTATCTATTACAAAAAACTAGCAGACATGGAGATGAGTCAAAGTACACGGTTCAGGACGAGTTTTTTCTCGACTTGACTAGATCCATGGAACAAATTTGTTGTGACACAACGCAAACAAGTGAGATAAATTATGAACTGACGTGAAGTTTGATACAGAAACGTCGGAAATAAAACTTCTAGCCGTAGGACGAGTTACGGCTAGAATTAGAACTAGAATAGAGTAGCTTGTTGGCCTTGTGGTTAGAACTCTCGCCTCGTGATCCAAAGGTCACAGGTTCGAATCTCACTCCAGACCAGCAATTTAGTCCTATTTTCATAGCATAAGCGTTTAGCTTAGTTTGAAAAGAGTAAAAATATTGATGTGACACGTATTCCGTGTTCGCATCTCTATTTAAAAAAATCTAAAGACTTGTATTGTGCTGACCCTAACATTGATGCTGATATTCTTGCAGACACCTTATCTTCGTTCAAAAACTCACTCATACACAACATCCATTTTCTAAACGATGACATGAACCTATAGATCCATTAAATCAATCATTCATTAAATACTAATCGCACTACACTCAAACACAAAATATATAATATACATAAATGTACATGTAAAATATAATTAATTGCAAAAATACATGTTACTAGAGCGTGCCGAAGACACTTGTAATTGGGATAATGGGCATAGTCTTCACTATAATGTTTATTATCAGAGTATCATGTACCTATTATCCTGTTAGTGTCTCTAATAAATAAATAAAATAAAAATAATAATAAAATAAAAATAAAAAAAGATAAAGATTATTTAATTAATATTTGTTCCCCAGAATATTTACTTATGCACAGCTTTTTTGCTTGTACGCGCCGCACGCCACTGATATTAGGCCAAGGTTGATTAAAAATTTTCGACTCGGAATTAATTAAATCAATCGTAAATAAAGCAGAGATCTGCCTATAAAGCATTATGGACTATCTGTTACACCGTGTAGATATCCATTACAGCGTCTATGCGCTATTCAGCAAACGGAAAAAATCGTCGCCAGACATTCCGCTGCTTTCTGGTGGAATTCTGAATAACAGAGCGGAGAATTTGAATAAAAAAATCTTTAATCAAAAGACAACGTCTTTTCGAAAATGATAAAAGAAAATTGTTGTCATTGTTTGGTCCTGCGGCGGACCCTTTCATCTGTCAAAGGGCGCCCCGGCCCTTTCAGGGGGAATTAATCTCCCGCCGGCCCTTGAGACTCGACGAATATTGAATCGGAATAGACAATTCCCGGAACATTTTAATGAGCGATCTCGTCACTTTGAATAATCGACCGTGTCCGCCGCTTGGCCGCTTCATCGAGTCCAGGCAGAGCTGTGAAGAGAAACTGGTTTGGCGCTTAACCTACGCGTTGGGCTTCGGTCGGGCGACGCTACAAAAGGGAATAATAAAAAGTTTCCAAAAATCCAAAATTGTACTATAATCAGGTTTCGCGTCTATCGGACGCGTTGAAATATTTTCATACAACTTAATAAGTTGAATGAAAAGACCATTCAAAATTTGAAAAATCCAAAAATGTATCAATTTTTTTTAACGAAAATTTGATAGATCTTCTTGATCGTCGCCACAAGTCTGCATGCAAAGTTTCAGCTCGATTAAATCACGGGAAAGGGGTTTAAAATGGATCCAAAGTTTTTTCGTCAGACAAGAAGACAAGCAGACGCCACGAGTTTATATAAAGGGAGTAAAAAAGAGATACGTTAGAATATTTTGAGTATGCTCAAATCTTTCAGAACAATACTGGATTTTTCGTCTCAGGGACATCATTAATCAATCAATGTTTATTGTAGAATGAATATTATTACATCTATAATATACATTGATCGACTAATGATTTCTCTGTGACAAAAATCCAGCATTGTTCTGAAAGATTTGAACATACTCAAAATATTCTGAATGAAAAATAGGTACTGGTAAAAAGGAATTTAATAAAAATTTGAAATAATATTTCTGACGTATTCTAGTGTAATGCTAGTAATGGATGAATTTCATTACACAGATAAAGTATATTGCTATCAAAAAATTCCGTAATCAACTATAGAGGTCTCGTTAGCGACATCAGCCACGTTAGCGACATCTGTGGACATTTTAGGGGGACTGAAAAAGCTTTGATGCAGGCCACGTGGAGGATGGTTAAAACTCACATGTAAAGCGTGGTACATAATTTAAATATATATAATATACAAAAACAGACAAAACTCAGCAGAAACCGCCTACATACTAGGGATATGACATTTATTTATTTATTTAACAGTTGTAACCCGTCAAAAAAATACTGATTTCAAGTGAATAATTTTTTGACAGTTGGATAGATGCACGCGCATATCGTGGTCATGCATTTCCGCTACACGCATTTCCGTTATAATGCGCATATGGCGCGTGCGCAATTTCCGTTACAATACATAAAAAAATTGCTCCGAACTCTATAGTTCGACCTACACCTCCGCCGTGATAAGACGCTCTCCTAATGACGCTAGCTGAGATGAGAGGAGATTTTCTTCTCAATAAAAAATACATTTCGTATAAAACATCCGTTTTTTTTAACACATAAAAAAGAAGATAACTTATAAATCCTTTTTTTAAAATATTCCAGGATTAAATATTACACAAACAATAATATGGGTAAAATTCTTCTAAATTCAAGAAAAAAAAATAGGTATGTTAGAAAAAAGTGGGATATATGAAATAACTTGCGGAGACTGTGACAAAAAGTATATAAGCCAAACCACTAGAAACTTAAATACACGTATAAAAAAACATCGCCGCTGCTTAAAAAATAACAATTTCTCCGAATTTTCCAATCATATAATTAACACCAATCATTCATTCGATAGTCACAAATTAAAATTACTCCACTCGGTTCCTCATAAAGGACGGATAATGAATAGTTTGGGAACCGTTGAAATCCTAAAAAATTTAAATTCTGGAAACACATTAATAAATAATATCACATTTCAGTCCAGTTCACCACTCCTAGAGCTGTTCGGCGAAAAAAAACCCTTCCCTGCCGCGCGCCCCCCTGACCCCCTGACCAACCCAATTAGATTGATAAATTTTGTATTTAAGTTAGTTATTATCTATACCTGATGATGACTGTTCCTCTCGAAACTATAGTTGTAATTTAATAGCTCATATTGTGTGTGTGTATTACAAAGTAAAGTAAAACATATTTTTTAAATTCCAGGAACCGTTTGACATTCGCTGGCTCAGCCCCACAACGTGTCGGTTTGTTCCAGAATATTCCAGTTTATTTGTTTCCAGGTAACAGCCGGCTCTGTCCGTCGGGCAACAATCAATATTGGCTCCGTGTGACAGCGACAAAAGGCCAATAAATTTAGTTGTTGGTAGTGTTGCATGGTAGACGGCGTCTGTCGCCGGATGGAAGCAAATACAGGCAATTTGGCTGGAAAACCGATACGAATTACAGGGTGTCTCACCTTCTTTTTATATGTTTTTATTCAACTCTCTTTGTCTGTTTGTTTGTTTGTTGTGGTGGTGGAATCGAATGATTGATTTTTCACTAACTTCCCGACTCTGAAACTTTCAACATTTACGTAAAGTGGATGACTATATTCCTTCTAGTGATGGGTCCGCTCTGTACTCACTACTACAATGTAGTACTACATTACATTGAAGTGCACACTTCGCACATTTTGAAGTGTAGTGCACACTACAAACTACAAACACCAAAATTATTGAAAGTATAAACTTCAAATAGTACTTCATTTTAAAGTGAACACTACAAAGTACATACACTTCAAAGTTACCGAAAGCATGAGAAACATACTTTAAATAGTGCATTTTTTACTTCACTTCATTTAAAAATTTACTTCACTATTACTTCATTTCATTACTTCACTTCATTTACTTCACTTCAATTAGTTTTTACTACAATTGTAGTGTACACTTTATAGTCTTCAAACTGGTGAACGTGTGTGTGTTGTAGTCTTCATTTTGAAAAGTAGTTTTTCCCTTCGCTAATGACTATACATTAATAAATCATTTTCGACATGATAATTTACAATTTTCCATTATAATTGAACATTTAATGCCTACGTCGCTCCGAAATTCATCAATGAAAAAATGTTCAGATTTCAAATTTATTAATTTAAGTGGACAGATTCGACTTTGACATTAGCATCGGAACAAAATATCAAATTCGATAAATTAGGGTTATGTTGAATGTAGATTTCTAATATCTAGATACCTATGACACTGCCTTTGCAGATCTCGATATTTTAAATTTAAGTTATGAGCAGTTTACAAAATCAATCAAGGATGTGACACGTATTCCGTGTTCGCATCTCTATTTTTAAAAAAAATAAATAAAATAAAATAAAAAATATAAATAACTTTGGTTTAAAAAAACGGTTCGACAAAAACAACTTTTAGCATAATTATGTCACGGGTAATGACGCGCAATATACGCAGTCTCAAACTCATGCACCATTCCTTCACCTTTTTGCGTTGAAACTGTTTCCCCATATTAGAAGCATGTTCACTTGTTATTTTTGTGCCCTATGCATTCAACGGACGTTGGTTATCACCACTTTATTTACTGCGACCAGGAACAGCTCTACTGTAGACTGGGTGGTACCCACCTTACTCGGCAGGACCGTTCTGAGAGCGAAAGCTTCCGTATCGGTCCTACTCAATCGTCTCCAGGTTGACATTTTTTTCAACCAATAAGCCGTGCTGCACCGCACCGGTCGCATAAATCGTTGAAATCGAATTATTTGAAATATCTCTTCCGTATCTCAAGTTCCTTACCCCCCTCTCCCCTCCCTAATCAGCTCGGGGAAAGAAGTACTTCTGCGTTAAAACATGAGGAAGTTATTCTCTGATAAATACTAAATTCAATAAACTTTTCCAATTTAATATCGTACCCACGTAGACGGAAAATTTATGAACATTTTGTCCAACGCCTTCGCCATCATAACCCGTGTTTGTCGTTAAAATATAACAGGACAATAGTGGCTGTACGCAGGGTTACATGAAAACATGGAGAAGAAAAATTTAACAAAATTATTTTTCATTTCAAAAATAACAGCAAATTGTTACGTGTCGTGGTTCGGTCGAAATGAAATGAAATTTCGTAATTTATCACTCGTAAATAACCTTTATTATCGCTTCAACGTTTTATCTGACATTTTACATTCACTGGAAACTAACACCAAAAGAATCGCTTTGCTTTTGTTTCGCTACTTCGGTAAGAACTCTTTAAAATCTTCGCTTTCGAATTATCTGTTACTTCGTTATCTCATGACTGGGCACACCGGCTCGTCATTCTGCGCGCATGCGCCTTCGCTTGTTTTCGGCCGTCAAACGTCAACGGACAACTCGTTACAATATTTTAACATTTGATTTTCGATTGATAATTAAAAGAGTTGATATTTATTTATTAATAATACATGTCCTGAATTGGTCTCTTGCGTCATATAAAACACAAAGTAGCTTAGCTATCTATTAGGTCCTTACCAAAGAATTGCCTTTTTCTAATACTGGCTAGTTTGAAGTTCAATATCTTGCATTCGACTTGGAATTCCAAATTCAAATTCATGTCATATTAAAGCTTATTTTTTTTATTTATTAGAGACACTAACAGGATAATAGATAATAGGGTACATGATACTGTGATAACAAACATTATAGTGAAGACTATGCCCATTATCCCAAGATATTATCCCATTATTAAGACACTACTTTTTTAAAATTAGTAATCCATTTATTTTTTGTTGATTGTTTCTTTTTTGATATCGATGTGTCTGCGACCATGGAGAAAATGAAAATTCGCGTTATTTTCGAATACGAGTTCCGTCGCGGCACTAATGCTGCGCAGACGGCGCGTAATATCAACGACGTGTATGGAAGCACGATTTGTCCTTAGATATTGCCTCTCAAATGTCTCAAAAATTTATTATTATATATTTGAATTGAAGTATGCACGGTGTAACAGAAATAGTCCATAATACTTTACAGATAGATTCCTGCTTTAATTGGGAGTCGAAAATGTTAAAGCAACTGTTATAATGATAGTTCAACGTTTTACAAAAAATAAATCACAAAATATTGAAATAAATATGCATACTTTGATGTCGCATATCTCCATAACTATTGATTGCGGTTGCTCGAACACTTTTGACTCCTAATTAATACAGGAATGCACCTGTACAGTTTTGTGAACTAGTTTGTTTTATTTTTTAAATATATAAAAACTCAACTACACCGTGGACGCTTACTCTCAGAAGGATCAGTTATGATCGCCACGATCTTGGATTTACCTAATTAAATTATAATATTTTTAAAAACAACAATGTGGTGTATTTTACGAGGATTTATCTAGATACAGCCCTGACAATACGTGTCCTGGGTGCTGGATGACGTGGTAGGTAGTGAGCTAGGTAAACTCATCACAGATATGGACAACGTTATTAATATCTGGAATATAGTGCGACCCAAATACGTGCTTGGGTTTAAAGCCGCCCATTTTATATGGGTATGTGCGTTGTGTTGGGTATCTACCCCACACAATAGGGGTTAATAAATTTCACTGATTAATATCAACAATTATACGTAGAAGTTCTTGTTTTTGCTTAAATGCGACTGTGGTGAATTATGACGTACGCAATTGGTGATTTCACACCACATGCAAAGACATGTACACAGACTATTTCTTGAAAATGTAAAACAAAACTCCTAGTCATCATTCTATATAAGAAAATATGCCCTGCTTACGATTTTTTCAAGGGCAAGTATCCCTATATAGTTGAGTTCAAAAATGAAATTAAATTGATTGGGAGGCAAATATAAAAAATGAATGTCGAAAATCTAAATTGACTGACAAATGTTTTTAGAATTTAATCTTCAAAGCATGAAGTGTCTTATCAAAGCTCAAAACATCTGACTAAGTTAAATTACTATAAGTTTAGTGTTATGTTATATGTTTTAATTCGTCTTTAATTGTTGTTATATTTTAAAAAGAAAGGGAGTGTAATAAAAACTTAGTTTTTATGGGTTACTTTTTTAGTGTTTCATTCCGGATTAACTGTCCGACGCCCTTAAGAATTATTCTTATTTATGATAAAAAAACTTTGGTAAATTTTGAGAGAAGATTAATGATATCGCTGACACTTGTTACTTCTCCGCAATACATATCGCAGCCGAAATTCGCAACGATTTTCAACATCGCCTTGTAGTGTCTACTGTAGTACGTTACAGATTTTTTCTTACGCGGTATTTTATTACAGAACTTTTTTCTGACAATCTCTTTTTTTAGACAATTGACAAATTTTTCAATATCCATCGTACGAAATCGCAAAAATTTCCGAACAAATCCGGATCGTGTCGGACGTCGCATCTATACGTGCGTATACGCACTACTAAATCGTGTACAATTTGCGATGTTCAATACTACTTCGAAGGTCAGGAATGTACATACTTGCGTGTCCGTACGTATACGTACTTCTCAATCTCGTACGAAAACGCATCATACTCGGAATTCCAATTTTATTTTATAGAGCTTCAAAGCGTCTGGCAATATTAGCCGATTGCTTGCTGCTAGGCCCTGCAGGCAGCAGCGCATTGCGGCGCAATGACAGCTAGGTTGACCAGTAACAAAAAAGAATATGGCGAGTTTCACAGATAATTTTAAAACACATATTTTATATTATTATAAATTAATAAACGTGTATAAATATTAAATACTGGCGTTCACCGGCTCCTACTTTATAACAATTCCGAGCAACTGCTCCATAGTAGGTCGCGGTGACCACGACCTTAAACTAATATGTTAGCTTGGTTTATTAAATGCTATGTAAGTGACTTGACATATCATTCTGTATTGAATATTGACACTTTCATATTTTTTCAGGGAGCGACAAAACTGACAAAAGAAGACATCGAGCGAGTCTTTTCCCTGTACGATAGGGTAAGTTACATTTAAAACATCAAGTTTTTACTAAGCAGTAAAAAATTAAATTAAATTAAATTAAAAATTAAGTAGCATGTCCCCAAAAAGCAATTGTATGCTGGTATAAGGAGACAGGAAATAAAGTAAAATAAGTGGGTACACGTATTAAATATCAGCACATTGATTTGTAAAACAGTTATCTCCTCCCCAACACGAGTCCCTTCAACTGTTTATTTAATAGTTCTACACTTTTTGATTCTTTTATGGAATTGGGGATTTCATTATAGAAATCGATCGCAGTGTATAGGAAACCATATCTCTCTCTATTAGTCCGCGGTATATCACTTCTTATATAGTCCCTTGTTCTTGTATGTTGTCTATGTATGTCACTGTTCTGGTAAAGGATGATATTCGTTTTTAATAATCTATTCTTTATTTTATAAGTCATCTTTATCTTTTCCACATATATCAGATCTTCTAGGTTAAGCATGCCGGTGATTTTGTACAAGTCAGTGGTTCTGGTGAATCGATCTAGGTTGAAGATTATTTGAAGGGCTCTGCTTAAAGTTCTTTGTATCATTCCCTGGGCCTGTGAATTACACTGTGACCAAATAATAATGCCATATAAAATATGCGGTAGAATAAGAGCATTATAGATCATTTTTTTAGTTCTTGTATCAAATAGTTCAGCTCTTTTCATCACACCAACTATAGGCCCAAGTTTTTTTAAAAGAGATTCGTCCATAGATATATTCTTAATTAAAATAAATTATAGAAGTCTCAGAGAGACGACGTTATTTATATATGAAACGTGTATGGAAGTCTTTACTGGGTGGCCCAGGGCTTATGGCCTGTATGAGCTGGCTTAAGTAATCACTCTACACAATGCAACGTTCACCATTTCCATTGTAAGAACATTCACACATTATCGATTTTTGACGGTTATATATGTACAGGGTGTAGATACCTACCAGAGCTAGCAGCTGAAACTTGGCCGGTATATTCCTGCCAATGTTATGAGTCTAAAATGTTTAAGCAACCATGAATCAATAGTTATGGAGATTTGCAATATCAAAGTTTGCATTTTTTTTTTCAATATTTCTGACTGTTTTTGCAAAAAGTTTAACTATCATTACAGTAACTCACGTAGATTATGAAACGTTTATTCGCTTTAATACAAGTCGAATAAAATAATAAAAACCTTGCAAAAATAAAAAATAAATTATCACGGTTTTGATCATTTTATTTAAGTTGTATTGAAGCAAATAAATATTTCATAACCGATATAAGTTACTGTAATGATAGTTCAACTTTTCAAAAAAAGTCAGAAATATTGAAAAAAAATGTTATCTTTGATATTGCGTATCTCCATAACTATTGATATTAGGTCATGGTTGCTGGAACATTTTAGACTCATAATATAGGCAGTTTCTGCTGCTAGCTCGGGTACATCCTGTACATGTTCTAAATCAGTTTCTTTCATACATTCGAATGAACTATGATAGAGACATCTATGGTCCTTCACATGACATAGTTAGTATATATAGCTTTTGCAGCTGGTAATGATATTTTTAAGTGGAATATTTGGCGATGTTCTTTTTAATCTATATATGATATTCTTCCGAATTCTTGAACATATACCTAGAAAATGTCTGAAAATTATAATAATTTTCCCTCTGTGGACAAGATATATTAACTGCGTTCTCAGATCATACATATAACAATATTGTTATAAATATTCTACTTATGTGCAGAACTCTGAAACCCTGCGTTGTACAGTTTAATGGTCTTTTGAAAGATTGATAATTTTACCGTATTGGTAGATTGAGGATCTCCAATTTAGTGAATTTAGTGGAAAGATTGATAATTTTACCGTATTGGTAGATTGAGGATCTCCAATTTAGTGAATTTAGTGGAAAGATTGATAATTTTACCGTATTGGTAGATTGAGGATCTCCAATTTAGTGAATTTAGTGGAAAGATTGATAATTTTACCGTATTGGTAGATTGAGGATCTCCAATTTAGTGAATTTAGTTGAAAGATTGATAATTTTACCGTATTGGTAGATTGAGGATCTCCAATTTAGTGAATTTAGTTGAAAGATTGATAATTTTACCGTATTGGTAGATTGAGGATCTCCAATTTAGTTCAAGGAAAGACGAATCCCGACCCTGCCGACGGAATCCTCCTGTGTTCTGTATTTGTCGTGTGGTGTGTCGCAAGCATATAAGATGGGCACGAGGTAAAGGCAAATAAGGACTAATATTCATTGTCTATTTGCACTGAAATTTTTGTTGATGAATCGATCGTTAATATATCTATTACTTGGAAAAATATCGAAACAATTTTTCTCACAAAAACTCAAAGTGTACATAAATAGATTATATAATTTATTTTGAAACAAATTGGCGCATTTTGTGTTAGGATATTATAGCGATGATTCTACCCTTAGAATATGTCTATGAGGCTATTAAGAACTAGGTTTTGAGGTTTTTAATCAGGAAATATATTCATAAATCAGCTTGAATTTAGTAGAAAGAGACAAAAAATAAAACCCACGTGCACGATATTAAATTTAACAGCGAGAATACACCATAAATACCATTTATTAAATTCACCAACATTTATTACGTTATAATGTTACTAGGAAGATTCTAATTCTGATAAATTGAAAAATCTTAATGTGGTTAAAGTCAATTATTTAAATGTATATTTCTATTGAGTCACTCAGATCGACTTAAACTTAGCCAATTTATTTAAGTCGTAGCTAACGTTTATAATTTAAATACCAAAACCAATTTTCATTCAAATACTTTCCGTATTTACCATGACTGTCGAATAAATACAAACCAATCGAAATATGTTTTCAGGACAACAATGGCAGCATTGAAAACGAGGAATTGAGAGGATTTCTAAAAGACCTTCTGGAGCTGGTCAAAAAGGTAAATAAATTTAAAAAATTTAAAAATTAATATTAATACTGACTTTTTCTATAATTATTGTTTTTAAATAGAGTTGAATAATATAGTCAAAATCAACTTATCGTCCAGGGGGGGATAAGTAGTAAAAGAAGCGTAGGAAGACGCCGCATCTAATGGCTGCGTGACTTGAGGGACTGGTACAAGTGTAACTCGACTGAGTTGTTCCGTGCGGCGGTAAATAAAGCAATGGCCGCCAGAATAATCTCCGTCCTCCGATGGGGATGGCATCATAAGAAGAAGAAGAAACAGAGATGCGTACACGGAATAGAAAAAAATAAAATAAATGTACTTATTAATAATTATTATGAACGAGGAAAGAATGGTTAAGAAAATATATGAGGCGAGTGTTGAAGGCAACAGGAATAGAGGGCGTCAGCGAAAGACCTGGCACGATCAGATACTACATGTATTTGAGGGTGGCCCTGTTAAAAGCCGCAACAACCGTAGAACGTGTATGAGAAGATGTATGAATGTGGCCGAAGCAAAAGTGGTGTGCCAGGATAGAAGAGTGTGGCGTTCAATCCTCTCTGCCTACCCCTGCGAGGAAACGGCGTGATGGTTAGTTAATTAGTTATTAATAATTATAAGAATTCGCGTAAAAAATGTTATTCTGTTGCTTCATTAAGGGTAATAGGTTTAAAAAATTATCGTTTGGGGGGTAAGTATACAGAGTATCTCATAGCTGGTACCAAAAACTTTACAGATAGATTCCCGCCTTGGTAACGAGTCGAATATGTTCAAGCAACCATTACATAATATCAATGGTTATGGAGATATTAAATATCAAATTTGCATTTTTTTCTATATTTTTGACTCATTTAAACTAATTAGATTGAAACTAACGAACTAGCAAAAAATTTAACTATCATTATAGAAACTTATATCGATTATGAAAAATCATTCGCTCCAATACAACTGAAATAAATTGATAAAAACCATGTGAAAAAGAAATTTGCAAGGTTTTTATCATTTTATTCCCTCTCTTTAAAATTTTGTTATTGCATACAGACCCTTTTTAGGGCTTGTTCAGAAACGCGGGAATCGTGCGATTGCAAATCGCGCGTTTTGAAACCGTAGATCTGTGTCATGTGTTCAGACAGCCGCGGTTAATAAGCGATTTGTGAGCGCGAATAGCGCCAGTTAATAAACGTCAGCTTAACAGCTCCGGTGCCGTTTTCCATCTTTGAATATCAGAGATAAATTCGCTCATTACTTTGTGAACGACAGCCGTCTTCCATGGCAAGACACAAAAATATCATTCTGTCAGTTCATTTTTGGTGAATAAATACCTACTTACTTACCTAAAATACTTTTTTTTTCCAACGTGTCTTCACCATTTCTAAATATCTCCACCAACTCCTACCAAGCTTGGTTCTTGGCAATTTTATTTGAGTAATACTCACACTGAAGTTCCCGTATTGCAGGTCTTTTCTCCACTTCATCAATAAAAAGTTCATTGTCAAAGCGATCGTGACGTGAGAACCGCGCGGAGCCCGCAACGCAACTGAACGCTCTCTAAAGGCTCCATAGTAATTGAATAGCGCGACCGCCGCGCGAGTCTATTTTCTAGCGGTTGGGTGATGGGCACCGCGCGGTTTAAGTAACCGCGCGGTTACGTCTGAACGATTAAAAACCGCGCGGTTCCCGCTGTGTCTGAACAAGCCCTTATAGGGATTATTTATTATTTGAAAGATCACGAAAAATCCCGAATTGTATTTATTTTCTAGGACTACGATGCACAGGATCTCCTGGACTTCGAGGAAACGATCCTCCAGGGAGTCGACTACAACGACGACGGCAAGATCAACAGAAAAGAGCTCACCATGATTCTGCTGGCGCTCGCCAAGCACAACCAAGAAGACGAGGTCGCCTCGGCCTAAAGCCGCCGTATTCCATAAACTATTTAGGTTCAACTAACCAAAGATGTCGTTTAAACGCGTAAAAACATCCCAATTTCGACGCTAGCACTGGACTCGCGGTATTAGATCGGACCAGTAATGGCGGCTCTCGAATTGGGATGATTTGATTTTATTTTGCATTGTTTAGTTAAAATTTTCACCTGTTACTGCAAAAGTGCAGACAACATCTTTTTTATAAAACGAACGAAAGGAAATATATAGAAAAATCATCAAATTTAATCGTTCATTGTGCATTTTTGTCATTAACAATTATTTTTGTCATTTAGTTATTTCTTCAGCAAATGGTGAAGCATTTTTTATCATGTCGTCGGCTGCTCAAAGTCTTAATAACATAAAAATGTACACTAAATGTAACACAGCGTATTATAGCTGTTTTCATTTATTTTTCTATTGATTGCATCCCACATCTTCACTTTAAAGTTAAGTACCTACTCGTTTACATTTTGAATTGTCGCGTTCTGTTTTCGAACAACGGTGTAGCGTTATTTGTTCATTTTTTTCATTTTCAATATGTTGTGTTCCGCCAATAAAAGTTGTGCGTGCTATTGGTTCATAAATGTCATAAAGCCAAATATGGAAGGGTTTAACGATTTTCGAATAACTTTATGTATTACTTATTCATTGAATATACAATATTTCCTTTCCAATTTTAAATTTATATTTTTATTACTACCTTTTTTTAGTAAAATATAGGTATAATCATGCATAGCTACATGTATTTATTTTTTGCACATTTTCATGACGGATCCATTTTATATTCATATTTTAATCACGTCTATCAATCAATAAAAACTAAATGTGAAGTTTATTAATCTGAATTTATAATTCAGAATATTTATTGTTATTTATTTAACAGCAATTAAATTATTAAAAAGTTTTCAATATTTATTCAGAAGTCCGTAAATTTTTGTCGAATACAAGGTTAAACAAATTATGTTGTTTCAAGTGTATGGATTAACTTAATTACTTGGTAGTTCAGAGATAAATCAATTTTGGTTTGATTTCAAATAACTATATAACAAATTGAAATTACATTGATACGAAATGGTATAAAATGATCATCGTGAAGCAATGAACATACGCAATGTAATGAATTAATGATTTTATACAATTCTTAACAATATGAAGTTAGCAACACTTCAAATAAAATAATTTATCTATGGCTGTGACGTGATGCGGAAAATTCACGCGTGGAAAAGTTTAAAAAACTCGAATCATTCGGTTTCCGTGTAACGAAAGATTATTATCCAATTCAATTGATATTTCATCCCGAGAAAACTAATTTATAATAGCAATTGCGCCTGTGAAGCTAGTTTTCATGCATTTAAAACATGTCTTGCATTTGACTTAAGCTCGCGAATCGCACGCGGTATGGGCTTGATGGAATTCGTGGATATGTTCGATTTTCAATTTTTTATGCTGGCAATATATTTTAAAATATGTCGGTCATACAAGAGAGCTACGATTGTCAAAAACGTACGAGACGTTTTCGAAGATGGGAAGCCAAAAGGGCGTTAGTGATTAACATTACAGGAGAGCAAACGAAAGTAGTGTCAATCTGATTTTGTCAATTTTTCTTTTATTTTTAAACGATTTCCATATTTATTAATCCAAAACACATATGGAAATCGTTTAATAACAAAATAAATATTGACAAATTCAGATTGGCAAAACATTATTTTGCTCTCCTGTAAAGATCGAAATAATCACTAACTCCCTTTTGGCTTTCCACCCTCATTTCGTATTTCGTAATTCAACCATTGAAAATATATTATACAATTTTCGATATTTAATCATTGCAAGAAAAATATTGAAAAGATCATTTAACGTCTTGTTTCCTAATAAAAGTATTGTTTATATTTATTGAAGTTATTGAAAAGAATATAGGTAAGAAAATCAATATAGGTACACTATAATCGCTTTCCTCGCGTAGGTACAACAAAAATATTAAAAAATGATCCTAATGGAATTCTCGCTCTTTCTCCACATAGCTTAATTGGTAGAAATAACAAAATTAACTACGTGGTACTGATACTGATACTTGTACACTTTTATGTAATTAACGACTGTCAAGCAGCTGAGATTCTGCGGAATTTTGCAGGTATTAAGGTGATATCTCGGTTTGCGAATTAGCGAGCTTGATTTATGAACACAATATTTGAAAACATGGCGCAATCGAAAGCTACAGATTCTAAGACTTGTCTCCAGACATCCCGATCCTAAGTTACCTAGTTCCATATTCCAATGACAAAACCTTGGTCTTCTATTCCCACATTGTCAGCCCACCTCATATGTGAAAGGAACTTCTTCTGGACATACTTCTGAAAGAGAACTAAAAAAATCCACTTTACTAACACTGGGATGAACTATGTTCGTAAGACGAGATATCACCAAAAAACACGTGGGATTGCCTACACCAAACGTATAAAAGAATTCGATATTTTCTTTTAGTCACAAAAAATAACAAAACCAATGAAAATAAATGATCAAATTCTTATTTATACCTGTCTGGTAGGTACATAAAGATTTAAACATCATGTTGTTACTCATACACATTTTGTGATTTTACATATACATAAAACCTAAGTAGACAGTTTTTGTAAGTATTTTATTTGCGTTACAATTAATATCAGTTTAATGAATGTTAATGTAACATTGTCGTCCATATTTAAACAATTTGATAATACATTTAATAATATTACACCATAGATTGAGCGTGTAGATATTTGATTAGACATTTTTCAATCCTAACTTCATTCTAATATCTAATTCTCAAAAAATATATCATGTAATATGCCTTTCTCTGTAGCATTTTTTTCAGTCTTCAATGTAATTACATGTCAAAAATATTTTGAAGCTAAAATAATGCAATTTCTTCTTGAGTGTTTTAATGATAATGAGGTTTCTTAGGAAAATATGCATTTTACATAGTTTTCTCTCTTTTAGAAAATATTACAATGTTCCATAATTATTGAAAAACTCGTTATTTAAAACATACCTCAAGATCGAACATACCTATCGTTCCATCCAAAAAAGTTCACAACACGAGAGCATTACATAAAATGTTGATAACTGAACTTTATAAATTATATAAGATTCGTCGAATTGTCCACCACATGACTTCGAAATATTTTTGACATAGCATTTAGATATTAAACTATTAGCCAACGATATAAAATGGAAAATTTATATGAACAACTTTAGGTATTAGCGGATACAGCGATTCAACACATAATTATTAAATTAAATTTATTATCAATTTTAAAAATAAATAATTTATTTGTAGGTCACCTTTTTGCATTAAAATCAACAAAGACAGTAATCATAAAAAAAATTAAACACATATGTTAATGTTATCTTTTCAGTAAACGATAAAAGTTTGTTAGTAAAATTTACTTCCCCATTTTCCAAAAAATTCTTTGTAAATGAAAAAATCTCCGTGTTGCTTTATAAATTTTCCATATGTTGTCGAATTTTATTCTGTAGTATGTTTATGATAATCTTATTAACATTTTACTGTTACTCTATGACAGGCAAATTGAGAAATATCTTGAATCTTATAAAAGGTGCTTTATAAAAATATCAATCATGTGTTATTTATATAAATATTTTACATTTCCTTTTGATGCCAAAACATTTCATAATACACTAAAACATTTTGGCAGCTTTGTACAATTCTCACTTATGTGTGAAGACAGATATACTTTCAATTCAAATAAGTATTTATTTAGTTTGAATTGCAATCAGATAAGAAGTAGATACATACCATGTTTAATAATGTTGTTATACTAGTTGCCATAAAAATGTTAAAATCATTGAAAAAATATTAGTTAAACAAGTAATTGAATATTTTATAAAAATGTTATTTATTTATTAACTGTTTTAACGAAGTTAAACTGACGTCCATTTTAGCCACCGAAAACAGGTACATTTGATTTTTTTAATATTGTATATTACTATTATTTCTATTTACTATAAATTTTCTTAAATTTGATAAAAATCTATGTGCTTTATAAGACTAAGTCAACTATGACATAAAAGTTCTATTTAAAGGTCAACATTCGACTCTAAGGGTGGGAAAAGCATGAATGTATTTATAAAAGATTTTATTTTATATTTTTAGAATGCCAAATCTTTAAAATAATATTTATTTTCAACAAACCTAATTCAATCTTGAGAATTTTATTTCTACGTTGATTTCTTCGTATTAAATTATGTAAGACTTACCTACTAAAAAAATAAAATATTGAAAATATTTGGTAATTTTTTTGAATGGATAAAGTGAAAGAGAGTCGGATGTTAAGCCGCTTACTATTTCCTCAAACATATCAAAATATTTGGGTAAAGCTAAATTTGATATAAAATACTACTTATTTATTTATTATCTATTTCATCGACTACCTATAATGCTATTCATGTAATATATGTTATACTATATAGTGATATCCGTTTCTAGAAAATAAAATGTATGTATTGTAGAAAAAATGAAACTTCAAACACCAAGATAGCTCATTACGTATGTACATCTATTGATATTTATATCTATCTTTGTGAATGAATATTGATGTGTACAATATTTATCAGTGTTAAACTTACGTGATTATTATCTTATTAATTATAATATATTTCTCTAAATTATTAGCGGCGTGAAAATTGTGGAAAGGGACGATGAATAATATCCGACATCTTTTTTATAATTTCAGAGCGAATAAGTACTTAACGATTTTAAAGCTATTAAAAAAATATATATAAAATGGCGATGCGCATCGATCAGTGCAAATCAAAAATTATTACTGCACTAAACCACAGTACTAAACTTTGAATAGGTACCTACGCTCAATCCTATTTGAATCGACCTAATGTAGTACCTACTTAGCTGGTACATTTTTGAGAGCATTATCGAACTCTAAACGAATGTTACAAAAAATACAATTTTAAAATGTCGGATAGTTTCATCGTGTCCTTTATGGATTATTTGGTAATGCAAACTAGAAGAGTACGAAAAGTGGACAAAAGCATTGATAATATTGTGTTTTCATCTTCCTTATCTTTATCGGTGTCTATTATACATATAAGCTTTAATATAAAACTGTAACTGTTAAATAAGTCTTATGAAATAAATTTATCTCAAGTGTTTTTATCGTTTTGTTTTAATTTTCCCTAAATGTATTTAAGCGCGACAGTTTCGTGTAAGTATCTGTACCATTTTAAAAAAAACATGTACCTACCTAACATGGGAACGTTGCTGTCTGGTATACCTAACACAAGCGTTAACAGATGGGACAATGAATTATGTTTTTAATTTTGTGTCCACATCCTCAATAAATATAAAATGACTAAGGTATACTTTAAAAATAATTGCTTTAATTAAAAATTTAAAAGTTGTATATTAATTTTTGAAATTAATATACTTTTAAAATAGTTTAAGTTAACGGAGTTAACAATCGCCCGTTGCAAATGAAAGTTACTTGGGGGTTCGTATCTTGTACCGTAGAAGTACTAGCATAATATACATACAGGTCAACCGCCGAGAGCTTTGGTATGATTATCTCATTCTGTTATCATTTGCCTTCTTTTTTTCATAGAAAATCTCTCGGCGGTTAAACCATACTCGATGCTTTACGCTACATTTGCGATACAAATTAAAACAAGTGCTTACGTTGCTATGGAAGCATTATATTGAAAGGTCCAGCAATACAATACAAATCCTACATTGGCTCCGTTCCCCTCAAAGAGTCGAATTTGTATTCAGTTTCAGTTTCAGTGCCGATAAATCGACGTTTATTATCTAGATAAGTTTTTTTTATAACAGCTTGCATCAAACATGATTAATGGTAAGAATAAGATAGCAACAGAGTTTATGAATAAGTTAGTATTATCTAAGTACAATTTACAGTTCTTTTTTATGTAGGCCTTTATCATTATCTACCTCGCTGAAAACATAAATTACCTGTTCTGAGGTAAAGTAGCCATTTCATTCATTGATACTCCATGTTTTATTTATTTTATTTATTTAATTTATGGTACAAATACAGTTCTTATATATAACATATCAGATTAAACATTTTTTTTAAATACTTGGTAGTCATGTAGACCTCATCAGTGAAAAGAAGCTCTTGAGTCTGATGAGGGAGCCACAGTTCCTATTCCTTATTATAATATATAGGTACATAGTGTATACAAGTTATTTATTAATACAGTAAAAAAGGTAAATTGATAATGAAAGTATTGGAGTTATTTTGAAAAAAGCAATAATTGTTAGGTTTAAATGATTTATGAATTTAAGTTTGATTTTATGAAAATTTTAATTTTTTTGAAATGCTCTGAGAGGTTACTGATGCATCGTATCTCGATAGGTAAGTTATTTTAGTAATTAATGGCTTTATAAATATAGTGATGCTGCATTTGGGTTATTTTACATTTAGGCATCATAAATTGGTTTCCATTTCTCATAAGTCTGAAATATTCCTGGTTTTCTGTAAGGGTTTTTCTTTACATATTTTTAATATGGAAACTTGCTTGAAAATATCATCTACGTTTGGTACTGGAAACAATTTAAAGAGATCTTTTGTTGGAAATATAGATTTTTTTTCAGTATTACTTTAATGATAATCCTTTGTAATATTTTTACTGAGTTTATATTTTTCGTATAACAACCTCCCCATCCGATAACACCGTATATGAGTAGAGAGTGAACAATGGCGTAATAAACATTTTAAATAATTTTTGTGCTTAAAATATTTCTTAATCTAACGAATATGTAGATACATTTCCTTATTCTTTTTACTAGTTCAATGATGTTTCTATTCCACTTGAGGTGCTGATCAATGATCACACCAAGGATTTTTGTTTCGGAGGTGGAGTTGATTAATGTACAATTATTGTTAGGTAGTTTAAAGTTCGTATTACATTTTTGCTCATAGATTATGAATTTGTTGTTATGTATAGATATTTTTTGTAGAGAAAATAAGATATATGTAGTTTTTTTGGCGTTGAGTGTCAGTAGGTTGCTGTCAAAGCATGATTTTAGAGTATTGATATCTTTATTTGCTATCTGAGATCTATCCCGTTTTTTTTCAATTTTACCACAAGTTTTTCGTGAGAAATGCTATCAAATGCTTTCTCTAGGTCAATAAAAATTCCTATGCATTTGTTTGATTTATCCTCTGCATAATTGTCGAAACATTTGCGATAGCGTCTTGTGTACTAATTCCCTCTGTGAATCCAAATTGATTCTTATTTATTGTAGAATTTCTTTTTATAAATGAAGTTAGTCTTTTCTTAACAATTTTTTCGAAATTTTTTGATATATTAGTGAGATGGGCCTATAGTTAGAGACGTCTTCCGGGCTACCCGATTTGAATATTGGAGTAATTATGGCTTTTTTGTACGTAAGACCGTCAAAACCTGGAGCAGAGCCGCCTCGCATTTTAGATATAATTTGTTCGATTTCAGACGGATCAGTTGGTTCAAAAAAATCAAGTTAATTGTCTACATTCGGAGTTATTTCATCGCAGTTATTTGTGTCTGTTATTTTTTCAGCTAAGTTTCTACCAACATTTGCTAAGTAGGTAATCGTTGAATGCGTTTGCTCCCATTATTGGTTCCTCCAAACAATTTATTAAATTATTATTATGTTTTATTGTTTTCACGCAATTTTTTTTACTCCTTTGATTATTTTCCAATATTTCATTTATTATGTTCCCAACTTTTATATTATTATTTTCAGAATCATCTAGTTTGAGTTTGTATTATTTTCCTTTGGTGTCTTTTATAAGATAAGCTAGTTTATTTTTAAATGATTTGAAATGCTTACCTAGTTTTTTGTCAAGAGGATTTTTTTCATTTCTTTGTGAAGTCGTTCTTTGTGTCTTATGGATATTACTAGTTCATATGTTATCCATGGTTTGAGTTTACGAAATTTTGCAGAGTTTCCAGAAGGAATACATTTTTTCGAGTTATTAATGTAATTTGTTAACTTATTTTTGAACATTTCACAGCATTCATTAACGTTATCGTTTCGGAGTACGTCCGACCACAATTCCGATGACAATTTATTTTTTAATGCTTCATAATTTAGTAGGATTATTTTTTTATTTTTGTCAATTTGTTGGTTTTCTGCCGGAGGTAATAATTTATTATAATATAGTACGGTCATGAAATGATCGATAATTGACGTTTTTATAACTCCCGATTGAATGTTATTTATCTCCTTGATATTTGTGAAAATATGGTAATACGCGATGGCCTTTACCCACACGCATTTCGAGTATGAGAGTTTATACTGGATATATAATTTAAGGGGATATTCTAGTCTAGAAAATGGAAAAGGTCGAGTTTTTTTCTTCACATTTCGATAGTTTAGATATTCAAAAATAACTACCTAAAAGGATTTTTCAAAATTCGAATTATTGTAAAAGTTATAGCCCTTTTAGTGTCGTGGCAACTCGACGGAACAATAGGCGACTCGGTCTCCGACTACCTGAACATAAATACTCCTCTACTTTTTTTCATTATACTTTCAGTATCGACAATTATTTAAGGTCATTGTAACGTATAATATTTGCGTTTAGTTTCATTTTAACTCCGAAGCTGTGAAGACGTGAAAATAAGTGAGAAACGGCAAGAATGGATGTCGGACATCCGTCACCAATAATATCAGCGACGCCGACTCACTGAGCGTTGGCAACGACGTAACACGGAGATGGCCTTTAGAGTAAAAAATTGTCAACCTCGACGTATGAGTAGGACCGATATGGGAGCTTTCACTCATAAAACGGTCCTGGGAATGCGGTGGGTGTCCATTCACTGAGCGTTGGCAAGTCAACAAGCGCCGATTCACCGCGTGCTCTTACCTGCGAGCACATAGCATGCCTTCGCGACCGGACGACGGGTGTCGAACGTTCGCAACAAGCAACAGCCAACAAGAAACTAGAACATCGCGGAGCACCGAACAACCATCATTGCAGCATTCCTCACACCTACTCCACCGAACGAGGAAGTTGCTGGTATGTATCGATCCGCCCAGAAATTTGTTTATATTAGCACAATAAGAATCTCCGCGAAATGAACAAAGGGTTTGTGCTAGGGCCTCTGCCGTAACATCAGGCAGACCTGCGCCGCGTTAAATCAGAGTTCATTTGTTCATAATTTATTTTACTTTATTTGCTCCCGAGACATATCTCCGGGGAGAAATAAACATAAACAATCACCAATTGCTCTTAGATTCCAACGACTTACAACCCTTCCCTAAAATATTATTGAGTTTCATGAAAACAATTAAAACTCATAAGTACAGAAATTTTACCTTGAATACAATTGCGGCAAACAAAAATTTTCTCAAAAAACCATCGAAACATTCGTTAACTCGCGTGTTAACAGAATCTGACAGTTGACCAGAATTCAATATGGCTTCGCTATTGAGACGTTGTTCCTTTTAATCTGTGCATTTTCAAAAAAGGTCCAAGTTCAAAAGTTTCGAAGCTATAAAATTTTAATAGCTGCATTGAATATCGAAATAATGAATTTTTTTTTTGTTTTATGACAATTACGTCGTTTTTGAATAAAGAATTTCTCAAATATCACTTTTAATCATTTTTGGTTTTGTGAAAAAAAACTTTTTTAAAAAACATCGACAATAGCATGAAATACAAAAATCTGCACGAGAAGCCCATTTTTGGCATTTCAATTACAAACCTAAGATCGTAATTCAATAAGCGGTTCTAATTTTCAATGCAATTACCAATCATTCGTCAGATTTTGAATTGAGTATTGGTGATGCGGTTTTTAATAAATAAATGCGGTTTTTATAATTACATTGAGGTACATTGAGATTTGTTCAAGTGCGAGAATCGTTCATTAGCGGGAATTTGAATACTGACGAGATGCTGGAGATTGGTTGGCAGATGAAGGAAAAAACAGAAACGAAGATTGCAGCATGAATGTAGACCACAAATAAGACGAAAATCCTACCTTTGAGATGCTGGATGCTGGTGTAAGGGACGAAAATGCCTCTTTCTTCGATATTCCTGGTCCAACTGCAGACACAAACTTCGTCGTTTGCTGAATTAATCCGAATGACAATGCCGAAACGACACAATCCACGGCTGCGGTTTATTTCAAATATAGAATGTTTGTTATGCGGGTTTACAAGATGATATTTATTTTTTAATAGATGCGGTACAAATGCGGATTCTTCACGCGTAGATACAATAGATGCAGTATTACAAAGTAGCTTCTTCACACGAAAAGCAATTTTAGAAGTGATGACGCGGGGCGTTAGGAATAATTTTAGTTATATGTGGTTGAGTTATGTGTCGGACTAGAAAAACCGGCGGCCCTTAATCGGGCCTTTTTTGCCAATCTCCATATGTTGGCCCTGATAAACATTTTTGTGTCGGAGAAGAAATTGTGAGCGCGAGCGCACAGATGGGCAAGAATAAATAAAACCCTTTGAGTATGCCTAACGCGCTCGGCGCAATTTTTATTGAAAATAACCGAAGATATTTATTGTAATTTTTCTTGAATGTATGTTTTTTGTCGTCAAATGAAAGAGTGTTGATGGTCCGGAGGTGGTTGGGGTACAATTTTACCACCTTAAAATAGCAAGAAATAATGTTAATGAAACTTTATTAAAAGGCATGAATGATTCAAATCTTACAATAAAAATTATAAAAACTAAAATCAAAAATGTGCGGATGGAAACTCGGGAACTGTTCTGATTTATTGGTTCACTTGAATTTTCTATTTCAGTTTGCAAAGTTTCCATTTTGAACAAGAGCGTCTCTATTCTATGACAAGAGCATGCCACTAATAAGCATGTGTGTTTGATTGTTAGCTTTGAGCATGCTTATTTATGAGCAGCTAATAATGAGCAAGTGTGTACAGTTGTTAGGGCATGCTTATTAGTGGCATGCTCATTAGCAAACATTATATTAAATGATTTTAATTTCTTTCATTAAAATTCTAAAAAACATTTTTTTTCAGGAAAAGGATACTTATACCCATTTTGCAGTGACAAATTTTACTTATAATTCAAAAGTTGAAGTAATTATAATGTGTTACGAAATATTGTGACGAAATAAATCATGTTCGTCACAGTCCTTCGCGGAACACTAAAAAGAAATATATTTTGTCAATTACAGCGCAAAAAAAAATTACTGATAAAATCATGCGAGTACACGTAGGTACAGTAGCCGACAAACATCTTGAAATTTTAAGGCATAGTGGGGGGAAATTTTCGCATATACCCTTCCACCAGAGACCCAAATTTTGTCTTCTGCGCATTCCCCCACTACGCCAAAAAGTTTCAAGTAGTTTGCCGGCAACTGTACTGCGCGCGCATTTCGGAACCGGGATCATTTACGAACTTTAGCGGCCGGCGTCGCATTATCGGTCAACGCGGAACAAGATGGCGTCATTCGGGTTTCGCAAAACACAGTGTGGACGTTTCCTTCGCACAAAAACCTCCGCACCCTTTTACAGGGTTCCTACGTCGGGATCACGATGTGACCCCGTCTCCGGATGTCAAGCGCGCGGCCTACTGAGACGAGGTCCGGCACAAGGGTCCACATGGCGGCGTAAGAATGTGCATCCATCGACCCATTGGATGCCGATCTTATCCTGAACTGGAGGAAGACACTATGGCGTGATGCAGGTGCCCAGCGTCTTCTGGACGGTGCAGTTCGCACACAGAAGAAATTGGCATTCTCTGATCTCAATCCGTCAACCTAGCGAGACATCGCGGCATAACGTAGAGTTTTGTGAAGCGCAGAGGTTTGGAAGTAATATCCAGCATCAGTGATTTATCCATCGATAAGGACATTTCGAGCATCATGCAGACGCGTTTTTGTACGTGTAAATTGTGTCTCATCCAATTTAAATGTAAATTCTTACCTGATGATTGCCCGTTCCACGACATTTGCGCTGGCGCCACCACCTATACAGTCTTAAAAATATAGTTTGAGTTGCCTTCTCCCTTGTATCGCGCGGCCGTCAGCGACAATATCGCGGAGAGGTCAATTTATTTAAAATTAGAAAAGATGATTTTAAAGAAACAAATTTAGCAATATCTTTGAGTTTGCTTGTTGTCACCTTTTGTGGTACCGCTAATTGTTAGTACAAGTTTGAATAAATGTTTATGTTGACTGCTCAAAATGTTTTGTTTTGTGAACCCACCTTTGTTAATCTGTTTCAAATTGAAACTTGTTAGTGTGAGAGGCACCTGGTGCGGCTCGAGAGAGTTCAGCGTGCACTTCACCGAGAGGACCCTGAGATTAAACCAAGGAGTAATGTTTGTCCCATTCTTCTCCTACTGAACTAGCTGGTGACGACGAGGGAGTCAGGTCATGAGGATCTGAACTTTATGTCATAATATATCAAAGGTTAAATATTCCGTATTCACCACGAGGAGCTGGTAATGTATCAATTTCTTCAGAAACTTCAACACCTCTTCTTGGTTGATGTGGCAATGACAAAAAAAGAATGATACATTGGTGGTACAAACTTCATTTTTTTATTGTATCTAACATCTTTTTGTATGATATGGAAAATCGATTCAGGTCTGAAATCTCTTACGCCACATTAAAAAGTCTCATTGTCTACAATATATTTTTAAATCAATTATTTTATAGTTTTCTCTAAATTCATCATAAAATTCCATCATTGGAGAGTTATTACTAAACTTTACTATTCTCAATAAGTAAATTTTTGCATCTTGGATCAATAGTGCTTGGTCTTTCATTGTATTTCCCTTTATGCCAGTAAAATCTAAAAACAAGTTGTTTTGTGTCGCATCTCTTACAATAAAGGGATTGTGTTTCCTACATTGCCTTATAAGGTCCATCTATTGATTTGATGTATAAATCTGCCTTTTTTGTTTCTGGGCTCTGCAGATAAAAGAAAAATCTGTATCATTAGGTAAATAGGTGTGGCTACTTACTAGATATTGAATAACAATATTTTCCAAATTGGATAATAGATTTTCCATACACAACGCAAAGAATAAAACATTCCAATCTCGGTTTCGACCTGAACAGCAGTCACTGAACAAGTATAAGTTTTTAGTTTCAATGGGTAATCTTTAATATAATGGTACTGACAGGATATCACATCCTGTGAGCTCCAAGCTGCTACAGTTTCGTACCACCTGTTCATCAGTATCATCGTTTTCTGACCTTGTACCAGTATTAAACGGAAAATGTATTCAACCTTGACTGAAAGCTGAAGTGGTGTATTTTAGTTATAAAAGTTTTTAATGCTACATAGACTAAATTTGGACGTAAATTATGGTTGAAGCAAACCCTAAATCGTACTTAGCTGAAGATTTTCAATATTGTAACAAAGACCACTTTAGCTCCACCGTCGACCTGTATGACTGGTATTCGATTCAATACATTATTTATATTACCGGAAAATTAATTTCAAGTGAATAAATTTTTGACAGTTTAATGGATGCGCATGCATTTCATCGCATACTAAAATATTTCACTTCAACAAATAAATTCGTAGTCACGCATTTTCGTTACATGTTGCGTACGTGTAGTGTACACACTTCTATTACAATACATTACAAAGCTACCTATATCAGAACGGGTATTTCTATATATCTAGTGAGGAAGTGGCCGAGCTACATATTATCCTATATTAATAAAAATATATTATGTGTGTGTGGTCGGCTATATATTATCCTATATTTATAAATATGTGTTGCGTGTGTATATGTATCGAGCAAAGTCCAATAAACGCCGATTTATTGATAATGAAATAAAATATTATTTTCCCTTGAGTATCTATTTATCAATAAAGTTATTTATTGTTGATTCTTTCAAAACCGAAATATATAATTAACGATTACCTACTTTAATATTTTTCCACTTCCTCATACTTTATGGGCAAAATATTTTGTCTATGGTTAAATTACCTTTCATTCATCTGTCTTCATTTTCTTTTCTATGGTTTTCATCTATGTATTTTTAGTTTTCAATCCGTCTGGTTGGTCCGGGTACAGTAAAGAAAAATCGAAATGGGTGTGGATATCGAGACAATAAGACAAGGAGATGGTATGTACGATTGCTTCCACGTCTAATTATATTTACAAAATATTTATTAAAAGTTATTTTACTCAGTCGCAAAATAAAACAAATTTTCATGCTGTCGAACAGACCGGTCGCAGATAACCACCAAGCTCTCGGGCCGCCATATTTCTACCGGCCGCTTGTCGCGGCGGGCACGTTGTACTTTCAATGTTTCGATACACGGCATTTCTTTAACCTCATTATAATTTTCTTGCTTGTTTGAACGCTAATTTAAATTGCTCTATGACTTAGTAATTATCATTCGGAGATGCAGTGACATTGTAATTAACACCACTCGTTCCATATAAGTACTCGCTATAAGACGTTAATCGATGTAGTTTTTGAAAGTGTGCGCCAGCCTAACTAAGATTTCGTCGCCATTTACACTTATTTATCATATTTTAGATGACAAAGGTCAAACAATCGCATTGTATCGCTATCAGAATTTGAATTAGCGCTGCACAAAGCACGCATAGTTAAACAGAAACACTGACCTTGAATTTAAAGTAGTGATAAACTTGTTTGCTGATCAGTTTTTATACAAATAAGTATTTTCCTATTTTAGGAATTGAAAGAGTTGCCACCTCTTAAAATTATTTCTGTGAATATTTGTTCACGCCTGAAATACATCTTGGCTTTGGTTTTTAGCAAATATTTAATGCTGCCTAATCCTAAATCTCTAAAATTGTGTTTTTATCAAATATTAAAAAAAAATATTTGAAAAAATATTCACCTCAAGCCATTTTTTTCATTTGTCAGGGCCTTGAACCACATTTATTATCTGTATAATAGCTCTAGGTATGCAAAAAACACTAAATAACACAAACTAAAATGGTACAATTTATGGCTAATATGTATGATTTGTGTTAACATAATATAAAATATATTTTCACAAAAATCAAATCACCCTCAGAATATATTGATTATCATAAGAATTATCAGTTTATCATAAGAACAAATTTTCGTTACTAAGTATGTACGTTAAGCGTTACTCAAATATAAAATAAATCCCCTTTTCCCACACAGAAGGTAAAGATTCTAATGTGAAATATGGCCAGAAGTTAACTTTACGTAATTTCCAGGATTTTGGGACTGGCTGATTTCGTTACACATGTACAAAATTTATCACGGCTAAAGTACTCTTGGTCGGAAGAGAACTTGTTCAAACTTGTAGCAAAAAAATTTAAGAAGTGTACACCTCTCGTAATGGCTGGTTGCATAAGTACTTTTAATACGTTGATCGGGGCTAGTGCGCTAATTGAGGAGCTACTGCCTTTGCTTCAAATTGAGTCCAATGGGAATGAATGCCTCTCTTATTCAAGGGGGGAAAGTCAGGCAACTGGCGCTGCCATTTCCACTTCTAGTGAATTAGTGTGTTTAAAACCAGTCTAGTGCCAGAAAAATTCCAAAGCAACATATAGGCTAGTGCCGGAGATTTTATGAATTTTTTGTGATTTTTCTTTTTATGAAAAAACCACGAAAACATGCGTGTATTAAAAAAAACACACTCATTTTATTTTATCATAAGTATCGAAATGCCGTGATTTTTTTTATTGTTTAAGTAAAAAAATTAATTTTTTTTAATTTCCGATAATGTTGCCAGCGCAATATTTTCCGAAAAATAATAATTTATTTTTATTTGTTTATTAGAGACAACACTACTATTTTTATTTGATGCCTACCTAATAATCTTCTTCTGTGTGGTATATTTTGTTGCACGGCACGGCACACAACGGAACATCACACTCATAACACATAAATATGATACACTTTTACACACACACATATTCCAAATAAACGCAACATAATTGCATGTATTTTTGTTAATAAACCACTATTAGTATTCAATTGAATCATAAACCAACAAAAACCGACAAATATAGCAAAACGTATTGTATATATATTTGTGTATACGTGTACAAATAAACCGAAAAAATAAATTGTATTTCCCGCGCACTTTGTGCGTGTCCTTAAGTGACGGAATATTTGAATTTCGATTGTACAACACGCGTTTGGGGCGACATCTACAACTTTTCTATACGATTTTGACAGCAGAAAAAGTTCTGTTTTGATTGTTGATTTAAACTGTAATCGGTAATGTTTTTGAGTTGAAAATGGAACAACAGGTCACCATGGGATTTCTCTACTGGGAAAAAATCGGGAATTTTCCAATTCGATACGCGGCCGTCGAGAAATGATTAATTTTGTGCCCGTCGGATATATCCCACGCGGCACTCTGGGCCCAGTCGCTATGTGTCAGATATATCCGACGCGGCCCCAGGGGTCTTAAAATACAAGAAGACAGAAAATTGTAAATCTATCAGGAAATAAGTGTGCTTCACTGTCACTTTTACTGTGTGGGCAGAAAGGATCTTATCCTGCAACTGTAAACCATTCAAAAATATTCCTTTTGCAGCAAGTAATTCATCACTGTGTTGCATTGTAAACGCCCATTTAATATAGAATATTTCATTTAATCAATACTAAAAGCAATTTCAATATTCTCCATGTTCCATGCCTTCTTTAAGGAACCACCTATCCAAAGACCGGCCAGACGGTGGTGGTGCACTACACGGGCACGCTGCAGAACGGCACCCAGTTCGACTCTTCGCGAGACCGCGGCCAGCCCTTCAAGTTCACCATCGGCAAGGGGGACGTCATCAAAGGCTGGGATCAGGGACTTGCCCAGGTGAGAATAACTTAATTTTTCACTGCCTAGCTGTTTGAAACCACCAAATTAGAAATCTAGTTTTTAAAGTAAACTTTTCTGGATAATTTCTTATTGTGGATGGTCATGATTGGGACAAGAATGAAGCCCTTACGTCCCAGTACCACAGGCCTATTTCTACTAACATTTATGGGAAACTAAATGTCTTAAAAATAACGGAACATGAATTAAAATAATAATATAATATAAAACAATTTAAAGAACTAAGCAGTAAACAACTTGCCAGATAGTTGACTCTAGCGCTATCAATAAAAATAATTTCAATATCTTTAAATTAGGTTATATTATTAAGTTAAGCTGCACAAAAGTTCTCAAATGCATTATTGATTATTTCAGTTTTTCCCAATTTCTTTTGAAAGTTTTCAAAAACCTTAATCGTAATGTTTTTTTTGTTTATCTGTTTCTGATTTATTGTTTATCTCTTCCAGATGTCTGTAGGCCAGCGGGCTAGGCTCACCTGCTCGCCGGACTTTGGGTATGGTGCCAGGGGTCACCCCGGAGTCATTCCACCCAATGCCGTTCTCATTTTTGACGTGGAGTTGCTCCGCGTTGAATAAATTTGTCACAACATCATTGGTGAATGGGAGAGCGTTAGACTTACGGAGACATTTATGTTCAACTCCAGCCATATTTTGCGAATAAAAATGTCTTCTCTAGCAACTTTACCGCATTTTGCCACGTTAGTTTCTTGCATTTGTAACACCACACCACATTCTCTCATGTAATCAACCATTTCTTCGAGCATTTTAAATTCAAACTGAGAGCGAGATGATTGAACGGAATTATTAGAGAATGTGAATGTGCGATTGGTTATTGAAGCCCATACCAATAAAAAGCATTTTATTTTGGCAAGCATTTAATTCATATCATTTTTCCATACGATATCTTTATTTTTTTTACATGATTTGCAATATTGTGTGAGATATTTTATTCGTGACCAGTGTACAATTTAGTTTCAATAAAGAACATGAAACATACATTTGTTTTATTATAATTTTTACAATAGGGATGTAATACAGTTGTCATTCAATTTTGCAGGCCTAGATTTAACGGACAAAACTTCCAGTCAATATGTATGTTATATGTGAAAATTAACACCCTATTAGATTTTTATTTCACATTCATAGGTGACAACTTTTTATAATGTTTACAAAATTATATAAGTATGTTTCATTGTTGCTGAGGGTCTTGGTAGCAAGTAAACACTACATTCATTTGATGCCCTGCCTGCTACACTAGTAATTTATTTACTGTATTATAGCAGATAGTGCTCTTCCTGTACACAGATACAGTATATGTGCAAGAATACTTATTATTTATATAAAGTACTTATTATATGTTATATGAACAAATCTTATTAATAGATTATAAATTCAGTTATTTCTTACAAATGTTAGCAAATGGCCATATTGAAAACAAGAAAAGTAATTTCGCTGTCATAAATAATTACAGTAAAGCCCCGTTAATTCGAAATTCGCTTTTACAAACCAATACGTCCCCAAATGTTAATTTCGTGGTAGATCACCCTAGTTATTCGGAATAATTCTTAGCCCTTGCGACACCAAATACATTTTAATTTACATACTTGTATTTTTTTTTAAATTTGTTGAAATTGAAAAAATATTTCATCTTTTCAGCAAGTGAGAACAAATTTGTCAGTACTGGTACTTTGATAATAGATTTAAATATTTCATACGGCTAACTGTATGGCCTGAAAGACAGAATTGTGAAATATTTTCAATGGCTTTAAATTATGTATCCGAGGACAGAGACTTAGGCCCGGTTGTTTCAAGTTCGATCAAAGTAAGCGGTCGATAAAAGCATAGATTTTTACGAAAACGGATCGTCTGATTGGTGGAGAACGTAAAATTTCAGTTTAAACTCTACGCTTACTTTGATCGAATTTGAAACAACCGGGCCATAGTATGCAAAGGAAAAATCGGGCTGCAGACTAATTAATCCGACAGTCGCGAAGCTTGGTCTCGTCAGATCTCGGAGGAATCTACGGATAACTGAGTATTTATTAGGCCTAGCGACGGGGCTTATCACTGATAAAGCCACAGACGACAAAAACTAGAGTTTTCGGCCAAAAACCGTTTTTTCTTGTATTTACGAAAAACGGGAGTTTGTGCTACAAAATTAGTAACAAACCATAATATTTTTGCTAAACATCATATAAACTAAAATCCGACAGAATATCACACAGCGAAAAATTTAAAATTTTTCACATTTTTTACGTAATCGCTTCCACACAGCGAAGACTCAATGTCACAATAAGGGTCATTTTTCAGTCAAAACTTTAAAGGTTCACTGCGGCCGCTACAGCAGTCGGATTGATTTTATTGTATTCCTTATGTGAAAATCTATCTGTTCTACATATTTTTACATATATAAATTGTCATGGGCGCACCTAATTTTTTGCGACCCACTTGCCAAACTTATAAGTGACTGAAATTACATTGTACATAACTAAAACTATTATCATAAGTGCGCCTGTATGGGTACTTTGTTAATTGTACTGGTGAAAATGTATAAACAATAGATCACAATTTTGACAAAGTTAATTGTGAAATTTTCTGAGCAAATACCGCTGTGATCGGTATATATTTTTTAATAATAAATTAACTTCGGCCTTGCGAGTCCAGGCGATTATGTCATACTATAAGCAAGACATAGTACCATGTAAATGACGTAATCAAAACCCCGGGGAGGGTGGTGTAATAATTTAAAAAAGTTTTGAATTCTGTAAATAAAACTTTCCGAGTCATTTTTTAGGCCAACTCGCATCCATGAGCGCCAAATAAAAACGCCCTGTGATTGGTTCCCGGAAATAGTCCGGGGGTATTACCGTTGTGTATAAATAAACTTCCGTCAGCATGCAGAATTCATTCTGTTCTGTGCCGTTTACGCCGTCTGGACAATTTCTTCTGCCTTTTACTTCATCACCTGCTTTGACCTCTGCTCTACCTACTGTTTTGAACTTCGATTTTGGCTTCATTTGGATTCTTACGATTTGGCAAACACTGACAAATTCACTTTATTGTGAATTTTAGAACCACCACGTCAGCGGGTTTTTACGATTACCGCTGCACAGTTTTGGTCTGTTCTGCGAGTCTAGTATGGGAGACCTGCGCGTTCTTAATTTGCATATTGCGTACGCACGATGCATAGTTTTTAAGAAATTCAAAAAAACATCATGCGTGGCCCCCACGATACTGGTTAAGGGTACCAATATTGCAATTTTCAGAATACGACCGAATGTCCTTTTCAATCCTCACTCACCTCAGTACCTGAAAACTAAATTCAACTTTCTATCTGATGATGGCCTTCAACTCCTTTCAACTGGCAGTACTTTACTATCCATCCCCCTTCATAATACTGAATCAAGTTTGCATTTTTTAATAATATTTCTGACTTATTTTTCAACAAAATGTTAAAGTATCATTTGACAGTAACTTATATAGATTACGAAAAATTCATTTGTTTCAATAAAAGTTAAATAAAATAATAAAAACCATGAAAAATTTCCAAATGGAATGTTTTCCAATTAGAATTGGAAGATGTTTATCATTTTATTAGATTTGTATAGAGAATGAATTTTCCATATAATTTATAAGTTACTGGAATGATAGTTCAACGTTTTGCAAAAAATAAGTCAGAAATATTGAAAAAAAAATGCTAACTTTGATATTGCATAACATAGGTCATGGTTGCTTGAATATTTTAGACTCATAATCAAGGCAGGAATCCACCTGTAAAGTATTGTGGACTAACTCTGTTACACCCTGTATATTCAAAAAAGAAATAACTGTAAATGGATGCGTGGCCCTTGAGCAAAAATACACTCAAGTGTAAAATAAACAAATAAATTTACAAGTTACAGGTAAAATGAACAATTAAATTCATGAGTACAGAAGGTAAAAAAATATCATTGTGTATACATTGTTACATATTGTGTTGTCTCACTTGGGGACCTCCCCCCACCAATGTTTTTTGTCCTCGCTTCACAATTTTGAATCGCATTTATTTTCATTTTTTTTATAATTGCATAACAGATTGCTCCATTTATTATGCAAGTTATGACGTGAAGTAAGTACCCATATGGTGGCGATCTTCTGTTTGATGCTTTCAATACTATCATTGAATACATGGACACAATTGCTCAATTCATTTAAGAGTTGCATCTTACTCGTGGTGTGCTTATTTATTAAATCCATCTGCATTTTGGGACATGAAATAATGTGTGATCTCGATTTCGCTAATAATTATTTGGTACAAACAGGGCATAATTATCTAGCAAGTTCGGAGCATCAATTAATTCGAGCTATGGTGGCATTCGAGTAATATGGCCAACTATGAATGCTGTAGCAGTACGTATAGTCCAGTGCAAAGGGTTAAAGTCAGGTTAAAGGTACATAAATATCAAATAGGTTAAGGATCATCTTACAAATTTCCACATTACTATTATCCATCTAAAGATAAATTAATGAACATCTAGAGAATTTATCAAATCCATAAGTAGCGTTTTCTTCTAAAACTCAGTTAAATATTTATACGTACAGGTATAATAAATATCAAACTAACATTGTTTTGCTTTTTGTAGATTAAAAATCTTGAAAAAAGTGCATTCGTAATGTATTTCATAATTTTCTCTATGAATAATTTTTTCTCAAGAAAATTAACTCCCAAAGGACCTATTAGATTGTTGGTAATTGAAAACAATTCAATAATCTTTTTTTATATTTTTGATGTTTATAGTGTTAACTTTGTGGTTGAACATAAGATTTAATTTGAGGAAACTAACAAATTTTGTATAAACCATACTGATAATTAGTGTGCTTTATGCAAAGTTTGTAGTTTTCACAAATTACATGAAAGATAAATTAGGTTCTATGGCTGGTTTAGGCTGCAGAGCCAAATGCCAAGTCACACAAAAAGTTTGTGAGTATAAGATACACAAGAATGAAATGAACATGGTCTGGCATGATGCCAAGATTAGATAGAATCTGAAGTATCCACACTAGAGAGAACTTCAAGGTGCACAATGCCGAGAAGCAAATATTGCAAGGTTGGTATGTGGTAGCATGGGTATACGATGCGCAGGCCAGATGATCAACTCACCAAAGAAATGACGAGGGAGATGAAAGATAATTGTACAGAAGGTGACATTTCTAAATTTCAAGACTATAAAATATATTTGTTCCTACACACTGCCTTAAATTGTTAAATAAAATGTTTAAATTAAGAACTGTAAGGATTTTCTATACTGGGATCAAAACACAAACCTATGGTAGAAGGATTTTTAGCTTTCCCTCTATAGAAAACGGAATCATACAACACCATGGGTGGATTTACATATTATATTTTTAGTGTATGAAATGGAGAAAAAAAAGAGTACTTTGTATGTTGTAAGAACAATAGTAGTTATAGAAATACAGTGACATTCTAAAAAGTATTTAATATTTGAAGGAACTAATTTAGAGATATTTATTTATTTTATTTCTACGGTTTACACCTATTACAATAAAATAAGAATCTTATACATATCTAGATAACAGTGCACATTATATATGTAAATAATATCCGCATGCATGATCATTTACAAATGTATACATACATACATATGAAATTTATAACACATTATCTTTTGTAATAATTGTTGTATTGTTGTTTCTTTGTTTGCTTGGGGGTTTGATTATACTGGAATAATGCGTATGTAAAATGTACCTTAAATAGATGCAAGGAGAACATTCTTCTGCACTGATCCAACCCCCTCTCATAAAAACGAGGTTTTGTTCATCTCTTTACAAATTAATACTCTGTGACAGAATGTTAAAAAAAAACATATTTTTGCTAAGTACATAAATCACACAAATGAGGTAAAGAAAATTATATAGCGTATTTGTATCAGTATGAACAAAGACATGTATTCATATATGTATAAACAAAGTTTAATCAAATAAATTAACAGTAAAATGTTCGTTAAGGAGATTTCGGTAACGACTTAAGTTAATGTTGAGAATATATGTAATTTGCACATACTCGTTTCCTAGGATGGAAAGTCTGTTGATCGTGGAGTATTTTTGGTGAGATGTGATGCAATTGTTGCAGTGAAAGAATGTTATGCTATTAAGATACGTTATTATAGCAATTAAAAAGATATTAGGAAAGAATGTAAAGCTGATCTTAACGTAGCAATAGAATGAAAAAAGGGTTGCTCACATGGTTTGGGCATTTTGAGCGAATGAATGAAGAAAGAATGGTAAGGAAAATATATGATGTAAGTGTTGACAGTACCAGAAAGAGAGGACGACCGCGGAAGACGCGGCATGAGCAGATTAACCAGTTACTGGAGGATGATCCTGTTAGAAGCCTCAATAGTCGTTGTGCTTGTATGCAAAGATGTATGATATGTATGAAGAATGAAAGTCAGGACAGAAGGGTATGGCGTTCTATCATCTCTGCGGAGGACCAGCTTGATGGTAAGTAATATTAAATTTCATAAATATGTTATCTATAGTTAAGGCGATCGTCTGGTAGTGCGAAAGAAATTCATCATAGCTTTTTTGCATTTTTATCACATTTTAGTGTGGAAAGGTATAAAATTTAAATTTTTTTATTAGGTTCCATATACATATTTAAAAAAATAAACCTTTCTAAAATGACACAGACTAAATTAACCAACAATGTTTTGGAAATGAAGAAAAGTGCTTCACTTGTGGGCTTTATGGACTGTATGGAAGTTTTTTTCTCAATAATATTAAAAAGTGAACAATTATCTGTATTTAACCTGTTGTAGGGCCATGATGTATATATGTATACATATGCCTTCTGAATGCACGACTTGGGCACGAAACGGGTTAATAAAAATTATTTTCAAATTGATCAGTTGGTTTTCTTACAGTTTATGTTTTAAAAATAATTGGTTCTTTTGCTCAATTTTTTAACCATTTTTAAATAACTGACAACTTTTTAACATCAATAAATTAAAATAATGTATATTATTTTAACTTAAAAATTCATAGCCTTAGTCAATATTCTTTATTTCTGCTGCTTAATCTTTTATTGTATTTGTGTTTTAAATACTTAAATAAAAATAAACGATGTTCCACAACCATTTGAACTTCATTCACCTTGAAATTAAATATTATCTAAAAAAATATTTTTACAGAGTAATGGACACAGCAACTTCATTTCAAGAAATTAGTAGATTGTGTAAAAATAAGATATACAATATTAATTAATGCGGGGTGAGTGATTCAAAGAAAGTAAACAATTGAAAAGCAACTTGATGAAGGTACGCATATAAGCATCTCCGAATACATTTTTGAATTTCATGACACAAAGGTATTTTATTTTATCTTATTTATTCATGGGAAACTAACAGTAAATACAAAATTATTATTACATGATTATTACATAGAATAGAGACCATCTTACAAGTTTCCACAGAGTTAACATGTTATATATTCATATGGCAACAATAACTTCAGTTATACAAAAAAAAATCAAAAGAGGGAAAATTTTTAAGTTACGAACAAAGAATTAAAGGTAAAAGGGGAATCAGAAATGGATAGGAAAGGACAGATCTACTTAGTAAGAAGGGGAAGAGATAAGAAGAAAAAGATATATAGTATAAAGATATCTGATAAATACATCTGCATATACATACATATATGAGGTCTGGACAAAAGAAAAAAGATGAATTAAAGAAAGATGCAAGATAAAAGTTACATATGTGAAGTCTGGACAAAAGAAAGAAGATAGATTAAAAAAGAGAAAAAAAAAGTTTTAAGACTGAGGTGAATATCCAAAAGTTTTAAATTCATAGATTGATGAATTGAAGAGATCCAAGTCGCTGAATATGGACAAATTAGACGAGCGATATATAAAAGAGTTTTGTCGTATTTTGTATGATGGCATATGAACTTGATACAATTACGATGGAATGTAAAAGAGGTCAATATGTAATGTTAAAAAATTAAAATTATAAATAACGATTCAATTTAAAGTGTATTATGTTAGGGGAAAATTAAACAGATTGCACAGCTGACCAACTGTCAAATCAATGTTGCAGCTGCGAAATAATTTATTTCCCTGATTGTGATGGAAGAAATGTGCAGGGATGGTTCTTACTTCAAAAACGTATACAAATTCATTTACCACAGCAAATATGCAAAATTTTGCATCAAAACATAGATTAATTTAATACATCTTATAACAAGATTCAAAAAAGATTGAAGGTTTCCTATGAAATCACGTAATAAGTAAAAAACATTCGATTTATTTGAAATGTTGAAGGGTACTTACCGTACCGTGTTTTTTCATCACTTTTAGTAATGTTGTCATATGAATCTCAAAGTTATCTAGAAGGCAGTGCACCACCATTATCGGGCGACATGTTGATTTTTCGCTGTGAGTGTGATCGAAGCCGATTGTGAATTTCTGTCATTCGGCCGATAAATCGTTTACTTTTATTGTATTTTGACGAATGTTGATGCCATTGTTAAAATTTGTTAACCGCCGGTTTGGGGGTTGCGTCCAGCCTCTCAAAAATTCGGAAAACTCGTTAATCGGATGCAGGGGTGTGTGTGTAGTTTCGCTCGAGACCGACAGAGCACAGATATTTGTGTCAAAATAATCTAATGCTATTTATAAATATTATTTGCTAGCTTTCACTCATGCTTGGACTTGAATAGTAATTTTTGTGCTATTATTAACCGTGTAAGTTTATAAATATTGCGACTTCCCCAATGCCTGCTCGCTTATAAGCTGTAAATATTTTTTTCTTAAGCGGATGCCATTTTTAGAACCATTCCTTTTGACGTTTTTCGATTCGTCCGTCTGCACTTTTGAACCTCTATACACTTGCTTGTGTTCACTATTTATAAATGAAATTTCGTATTCACTGAATGAACATAACTCCCCGTGTTATGAATCCCAACACAGCAGACTTGACAGTGGTATATCAATCAATTTGGATTGTAAAATCAATATATTATTTTTTGGATTGTTGATTGCTAAAGAAATCCCCCACAGAACGTTTTAGATATTTAAATAGTTTGTATCGTTCTTCATCTTCCAACTATTAAAACTTTTTTTATATCAAATATAAACATGATACAACATCATCTCTTGATATACAGTTTAGTCGTAAATTAAATATAAGTTTTACGGCATTTTCCCTGTATTCATTCATAACCTCCTCTGCAAATAAATTGTATATAAATGCAAATAAATCATGGATATAAATTTAATTAATAATAAAAATCGGGCCTCGGATTAAATACACATACCTCAAAAATTACTTTTTTGAAATTTATAATTCATAATGAATATAGTGTATTTGATAACATTGAGTTTGGCATATTGTTAAATCAGTGACAGTGAAACCTTAAAATATTGTGATAAATAGTGGCAATACTTAAACCTACCAACCACATTAAAAACTATGACACAAATTTTAATAAAGATAGTTAATTTAAACAAAAAAATAAAAACACCTTATAGTTATTTCAAACGATACATAATTATTTTGTTAGCCGATATATAATTATTCTATTGGCCATTCATTTGTATATTTTTTGCATTCTGTATAAAGTAAATATCCATTGTAGTCCATAACAAGGAGTCCATTATAATTTCTTTTGAATTCTTCATCGCAGAGCTTTTTAAATATATGTTCCAAGTTTATAAATATTGCCTTGTTTAATGTACAATTTCTTTGAATATATTTGTCTATGGTTGTGTTTTTAATGTGAGTTGTTAGGAATGTTAGTTTTGTACTAAATATTTTTTTGTGTCAGTATCACCTTATCCAGCCAGCACTGAAGCTAAATCTAATTTAACACAAACATAATTTTATTTTACCAGAAGAGAGAGAAAAGTGATTACATCTACAATGGAGGAGTTAGCATGATGGCTCGGATAGTCTGATTGAGCCAAGGAAAATATACAATAAAAAGTAATAAATTTTGTCC
The DNA here is from genome assembly GCA_016648135.1 of Agrypnia vestita. Lineage (NCBI taxonomy): Eukaryota > Metazoa > Arthropoda > Insecta > Trichoptera > Phryganeidae > Agrypnia > Agrypnia vestita. Next base: position 92,622 of record JADDOH010003856.1, read on the forward strand.
ATTGTGGAATATATTTTAAGTATTGATTGAACAGCAGAAAGCATCACCGCAGAAATATTTACTTTAATTTATAAATTAGAACTACCACTTGAAAAAAATATTATAACAATTGTTTTATTGATAGAAACACCATTCAATTTGAAACAAAATTGAATTGTTCCGACTAGAACAGTCATTATATGTTGAAATAATTTTGTGCATCATCGCTCGATCTTGGACAGAATAAAATAAGAGCTTCCATTTTGATATCATATTCTGATATTGCTGCTACACTTCTCGTACATCATATTAGTACCAATCATATTAGAGCATTTGGCAATATCACTCGACCACGAGAACCATACTGCCGCAATATACTTGCCTAGTTTCTTCTACCAGAGTCACCCGAGCAGAAGCCCGTCATCACAAATTAAGTTGGAGTACATCTGGATTCATTGAAAAGCTCTCCGGTTCATTAGAACCAGAGAAGCCGGCCGCACAACATCGAGTGTCAAGATTAGTCGATCCGCAAATTTAGTGTTGAAGCGCCAATTGAAGGGCTAACAGTTCTACTGGACTGCGAGTCATACCGCCAGTTTTAGGTGTCGTGCAGGAGTTCAGTGGGCACTGCAGTCTCACCAGCCTGGCGCTGGATCTCGCGCAGGAGCGGCAGGGAGCGTAGGGCGGCAGTGTGGCACGCGCTGTGGTGGGGCCAGGGGCGGGGGGCGCCGGAGGGGCGGGGGGCGGGCAGCCCTCTGAGTCGCCGCCGGCCGTGGCCGCCGCGCGCGACCACACGCCCGATAACTCGCCGACGCCCGCCTGCTGGTGAGTGCACATCTTTTCCTCATCATCACATTTTCCTTGATCAAAAGTTAGGATCCTTTTCACGGCACCGTACGGGGAAGGCCTTTAGAGAAAAAATTGTCAACCTGGCGACGTAAGAGTAGGACTGATATGGAAGCCTTCGGCTCATATAAAAGTCCTGGGAATGCGGTGAGTCTCCATTCACTGATCAAAAGTTAGTTGCTCAAAGAGCTGATCCTAATACGGTAAGATTTTACTTGACTTGAGGGTTTTATCATATATCGAGATTTGTATAGCAAAAATACTAATAGATGAGGCAAATTCTTGTTGTAAACCACCTAAATTAAGGACTTGATTCATATTCTTATTCTATTGGATCATATTTTCTTTTTAGAACATTTCATTGGCAAAGTGTTCTTTTATTTTATTTACCTAGGGAATTGTATTAATTACATACAACATAATTTTTTGCAAAAGAAAAATCCACTAATCCACGAAACCAGCTTGTCAGTAGATTTTTTCTCTAAATGAGGTAAAAATATTTTTAAGTAACTTTTTTTTTTTTATATATATTTATTAATTTTTTTGATATTTATTACATTGTAGATATGCCAAACTGCACAGCAGTTTTACGGCATGGTTGCCTTTAATATTTGACTATGATTTTTATTTTATAATGAAGATAGTAGGTTATTAGATATGTAATTATAGATTAATGTAAGATTAGGTACATAGCTTTAATATATATTCTTTTAGGTTGTACTTTTTTGAAGCCAATGGAGTTTTTTGTTTTGCATCATCTCAAAGAATTTTTTATCTAATTTATTAAATATTCTTAAGTCTATGTAAATAAGCAAAAGGAGACAACGAAATTAATCTTCTGGTTTTCTGGGGTATTTATGCTATGTTTTGTTGCTTTCTGGCCAAACCAGAAGATTCTGAGTGGTTGATTACTACATGCTTATGTAGTAATCAATGTTTATACATATTGTCTGCAAGATACCTCGTTACTAATTTATACAATAAATAGCATTAATAGGCATAGATCTTTGCTTCTTAAAAAGGTTGGATATAATATGTAGTATTTTCAGACAATCTAAATATAATAATTTCGTTTTCTGTCCTGTAACTTACTGGAATTCACAGCTAAAAATTAAAATTACACAGCTGGAAAAATACTCAAACCTCGGACGCGCGGACGGCAACGTAGTAATTAACCGACACAGCTTCTCTAAAGCCTATCAAAAATATAATATGGGAACTTTGGTCTGGATACAGAGACACTATTTAAATCATTTAATGGTTAAAGTATTCTTTAAGGCTTCCTTTAATTTTTAAATCATTAAGTACCTATTAACTCTGTATTCGGGCCTCTGTTTTTGGGCATAATCCAAGATCATAGTTCCATTGTATATACAATGAAAATGAGCATTTCACTATATAATTGAATGTCCTGATTACGAAACGAAAGATTATTAACACTTAAATAATGAGTATTAAATAAGATATTACACTTTAAGAACCATGGAAAAGGGTATATAAAAGAAAAAGCTATCTATACCTATAAAACTCGATGTCTGTCTGTCTGTTCTCTATACAAATCCACACCGTTTGTCCGATTCGATTTAAATTTTGCATACTTATGCGTTGGGACCCGGTGAGTAATATAGGCGATATTTCCCCCTATTCTCATATCCCTCCCCCTCCCCCTGACATATTTTCGATGCAAATCTGTACCGTTTGACCGATCGGACTCAAAATTTGGAAACATATTCTTTAAGACTCGGCGAGCAATATAGGCGATATTTCCCCCCCTATTCTCATACCCCTTCCCCTTCGTCTGACATATTTACGATGCAAATCTGTACCGTTTGACCGATTGGACACAAAATTTGAAAACTTATTCTTTAAGACTCAGCGGATAACATAGGCGATATTTCCCCCCTATTCTCATATCCCTTCCCCTCCCCTGTCATATTCTCGATGCAAATCTGTACCGTTTGACCAATCGTACTCAAAATTTTGAAGCTTATTACCGTTTACACCGTTCGAATCAAACCTTTGTTTCCCCCCACAGATTTATTTTCAACTTAATTCCTAACCCGTGCAACGCCGGGTACAAACAGCTAGCTCATCATATTTCTTTCGTCTATAAAAAATATAAATTTGTCATGTAAACTTATGCATTATCTATGATTTATACATTTTTCCTCACATATTGCCTATGAAATGTCAAAATATACAGTACATTTTTTGAAACTTTAATTAATTTATTTAATACTTATTATTTAAACATAATTTATCTTTCATTCAGTTATTAACACATTCAATAATATAGTGTAATACACATTTTTATTGTATATGCTATAGGACCATGAACTTGGATTTAGCCTGTTCTTATCTTACTCCCTTTATATTAACTCGTGGTGTCTGCTTGCTTGACGAAAAAACTTTGGATCGATTTTTATTCCTTTTCCCGTGATCCAATCGAGCTGCAAGTAGACTCGTGGCGACAATCAAGAAGATCTATCAAATTTTCATTAAAAAAAAAAATAATTTTGGATTTTTCAAATTTTTAATACTTTTTTCATACTAGTTGTATGGAGATTCCGACGCGTATGGTAGACACGAAACCCGAAAATGAGAAAGGGAGTATTGTAAAAACTTTTATGGGTTACTTTTTTATCCTTAGAGTGACTCATATGTCAAAATTTATGGTGAAATTTTCGAAACTGTGTTATTCTACCATTAGTCATTTATTTTTATTTTTATGCTTACAGGCCAGGAGGCCCAATTACAGAAGCGAAATACATCACAATATTTTCTTTAACACTTACTTGCGCTGTCAATTCTGTTTTAACCCGCTCAAGTATACCGTCGATGCTTACGGATAAATGCAGAATGTGGCGTTGGGAGTTGTATGACATATTAACAAATTTTTTTGGTATAATTGAGTGTCCCTATTCACAAAATGTCATAAAATAATGTCACACTCTTATATTTATTTATATTAAACGAGTATTTCCAATTTAAAAAACGCAATTATTTTCTTACTAAGTTTGACAGATGAACGATTTTATTCATTTTGTTTATACGATATGCGAACTATAGACAATGCGATATTTTATTCAAATAATAAACCAAGAAACCATAGAAAATTAATGTTCGTCTTTATCGTATCTGATGGGGAAAAGCCAATTTTCTGTTTAAAACGGAAATAAGTCTACAGGGAAAAGGCCAATTTTTGTTAAAAACGGAAATAAGTCTGGATGACGTATCCGGCAGGGAAAGAGCCAATTTTTTGTTTAAATAAAGGCACTCGAGACACTTCAAATGAAACCTTGTACAAAAAATTTGCGAGTTCTTATTATTTTCACTTCATTCATTTACCATTCACTATACTACATGATAGTCCACGGACCAGAATAGTGAATGTCTATGATTATATCTTATCCATAGATAAGTGTAATGATTCAAAGGAAAAGACCGACTTGTCAAAGTTGCTATGAAAATAATTGCGATTTTAATTGGAATTACTCATTTAATATAAATAAATATAAGAGTGCGACATTATTTTTTGACATTATTGGAATCAGGACACTCAATTAAACCGGAAAAACTTGTTAATATGTCATACAACTCCCAACGCCACATTCTGCATTTATCCATAAGCATCGACGGTATACTTGAGCGGGTTAAAACAGAATTGACAGCGCAAGTAAGTGTTAAAGAAAATATTGTTATATATAAGACACGTGACTGCTACTAAATAGTGAAGATTGACAATCTGCCGAATCTGGCACACTACGCAGGACACTATCCGCACCACGGATTACGCTGCCCGCACCACTCCTCCCCACACCACTCCTCCCTACAATACATACATAAATACATAAACATAAACACGCTGGACAACAGTAATGGACAAATAAATTCTTACGAAAATATTTTGTGTAACAATGGATGTCAGCAAACAATAACAGAAGCAACAAGAGAAGAAATTATACAGGAAAGATTAGTTTCATCATGTATAGATCATATCGCTGTAAGAAATAAAAACAGTGACCTGAGTTCTTGTATAGTTACACATAAAATATCCAATCACTATATTGTTGCAGTGATGGTAGGTAAAAACAAGACATCGAATGATCATACACAAAACTACTTGAAAAAAAGAACACGCATTCTAGACAATAAACTAATAACTTTAAAATTAAAAAAAAAAATTCGGAAGGTTTATCAGAAATAAATTGCCCGGATGCATTATACAAAGAAATAAAAAATATATTTAAAACGATTTACGATAATTCCAAAATGGTAAAAGAAATTAAAAAAACGATGTAACAACCCGTGGATTACAAAAGAGATTAAAAAGATGATCAAATAACGTGATAACCTCATTACAAAGTAGAAAAGAGAATCAAATAATAATCAAGAAACAAAACAAATAAATGTGTAAATTCGACAAACAACAAATTCCACAGGAAAGAAATTGAAAATTCAAAGGGAAATCATAGAAAAACATGGGAAAAAATTAATCTACTACTTTGTAAACAAAAAACTCACTAGATAGTATTATTATAAATCATATGAGCAATTTAGGAGACATTAAATAAATATGCAATATGTTCGGTAAAACGTTTGTCGAGGAATTGCAGCAATCGAACATAAGTGCAACATGAAATTCTTAGATAGAAAAACATACGTACAACCAACTAACTCATCCATGTATATTCATAGATTTTAAAAAACTTACCCATAAAAACCAAGTTTTTATTATACTCCCTTTCATTTGTATTGTTTCCAATTTGATATTCTATCAACATATTCCTCTTGCCTTAAGTTCATGTGGAAAATCTATTCCATGTATGTATTTTATTATCCTTAAAACTTCTAGAATATTGAAAATGTAATAATTGGTATAGGGGGCACGGTGTCAGCAAAACCGTCTGATCGGACCCATGGCTCGAGTCAGACTAGTTGAAACAGGTTTCGCGCCGTCTCCACGCGTCGGTCTCCTTTCTAATTTGTATGGTTTCCAATTTGAAAAAAACTGTTAAAATTTGGAAAAATCCAAAATTGTACTATAATTATTAATTTTTTTTAACGAAAATTTGATAGATCATTTTTATCGTCGCCATGAGTCTGCTTGCAAAGTTTCAGCTCGATTGGATCACGGGAAAAGGGTTACTAATCGATCCAAATTTTTCTCGTCAGACAAGCAAACAGTCGCTACGAGTTAAAAGAAAGGGATTAAAAAGGCATTCGACACACTCGAACACGAGATATTATAAACAGCAATGGACGAATGTGGAATAAGAGGACTCCTAAAAAAATGGATGCAAAACTACGTCACAAATAGAAAACAAACAGTAAAAATTAACAATACAAATAGCGAATTATGCAAGATTGAATCAGGAATTGTAACTGGATCAAGTTCGGGACCTATATGTTATATCGCGCATGTTCGCACGCCTTCCCAACATCATTAAAAATTGCTCGAAAAAGATGTTTGCAGACGATACATGCATTTTATATGCAGAAAAAAACATTTTAAAAATTGAGAAAAACCTACAGGAAGACTTCGATCAAATAATGAAATGGTCACATGATAATGGAATAATCATTAATAGAATAAAAACGAAATATTAGGTCCTTACATATGAAATTGACGTTTAGTATGGGAGGAACATAAAGCCGATTTTTTTTATTATAATATATTTATTTAATCAAAGTATGTACCATTGCTATCTATGCACTTTTGCCATCTCATAGGTAGTTCATCGATCCCTTTACTTAAAAAACCATTCGGACGGGAATCGCTAAAATCTTTGAAGGCGGTTTGGACTGCCCCATCGGAGTTGAATTTTTTCCATTGCAAGAAGTTATCCAAATTTCGAAAAAAATGGTAATCTATTGGGGCAAGGTCCGGAGAGTACGGTGGATGTCTTAGACATTCCAATTGAAGCTCCTCTAATTTGGTAGCCGTCTGTTGTGCAGTGTGTGGTCTAGCGTTATCATGAAGCAGCAGTGGCCTAGAGCGATTACCCAGCCTCGGTTGTTTAGCAGCTAGCTTTTCATCATGGTTTGCAGTTGCTGACAATAGACATCTGCCGTAATCGTCTGGCCAGATTTAAGAAAGCTGTAGTGAACGACACCAGCACTAGTCCACCAAACGCTCACAAGTAACTTTTTTTGGAGTCAATTTTCGCTTGGGGCATGGTTTGGCTGGTTCGGCAGGGTTCAGCCATTGCGATGAGCGCTTCCGATTATCGTACAGGATCCACTTTTCATCACAGGTAATGATTCGATTTAAAATCCCCTCATTATTGTGCCGGTTGAGTAATGCAACGCAGCAGTCAACGCGCGTTTGTTGATTTGCTTCACTCAATTCGTGAGGTACCCACCTTTCAAGCTTTTCACCTTACCAATTTGCTTCAAGTGGATTAAAACAGTTTTATCACTAACACCGCCGCCTGCAGCTAACTCGGATGTGGTTTGCGATGGATCCGCTTCCACAATAGCCTTCAATTCTTCATTATCAACTTTGGTCTCCGGCCGTCCACGGGGCTTGTTCTGCAGGTCGAAATTTCCAGAACGAAAACGTTGGAACCAAAAACGCACTGTGTTTTCTTTTGCGGCACCGTCGCCATACACATCATTAATCCTTCGAGCCGTTCTGCAGCACTGGTGCCACGGTGGAACTCGTACTCGTAAATAACGCGATATTTCAAGTTTTTCATTTTGTAAACTGAGTGACGCAAAGAAAAAAACAATTGAGGAAAAAACAAATGAATTATAATTTTCAAAACACAAATACATGAGTAAATAGCTGTATAAATTTGGATTTGGAATTCCTAACCAAAGAGAAGATATTTGAGATCAAATTTGCCAGTACGGCAAAACGTGAATTTCATATGTAAGGACCTAATATATGTTAATACATTCCACTTATACAAAAGACATGGATTTGATATTAATAGGGCATTCATTTGATTGTCTACATAATAATTACAAAGATTGCAGCTGCAAACATTTAGAAAAGGTAGACAAATATATATATTTGGGACTAACAATGGACAAAAACTTCAACTGGACACATCACATAGATGATACCTGTAAGAAACTAAGGACCCTACTCAGTAAATTCTTTCATATCAAATATTGCATTCCAAGACACACATGCTATTGCTTATATTATAGTTTGGTAGACTCAATCGTAAACTATGGCTTAAACAGCTACGGATTGACATTCCAATCATATTTAGACAAAGTAAAACAACTACAACTGAAAATAATTAAAACTATAGCAAGTCAAAAACAAAAAGAAGCGTGTAAGGATCAACAAGAAAACCTATTCAAAATGTGTAAAATCTTACCAATTCAAAAATAACTTTATTATAAACATGAATATACGACAAGACAAAAACAAATAAAAAACTAGAAATAAAAAAACAAACAATTATTACGGAGATAGAACTAAACAGTGCGTCATAACAAAACTATTCGACAAACTACCGGATAGAATAAAAAATGTAAGGGGACAAAAAAATATAGAAAAAACCCTAAAGAGATATACTGTGGAATGTACGGTGAATACTTAAAAAAAAAGTTTTAAAAGTTTAGTTTAATATTATATTATAATCTAAGAACAATTAATTAAGGAAATGTACATATACTGTAAAAATAATAAAATGGTAACAATAAAAAAAAAATATGGAGGAATACCTAAAATGTGAACTCATTTAGTATATTTACAGATATACATATTAACATAATAAGAAGCAATGTCAACTTAATTCACAGCACCAGAAAGGAAAATATTACAAAAATTATTTATGCCATTAAATCCTCGCTAAATCCCCTCGCTACTTATCCTTGTTTCATTGTTCAATGTTGGCAATATTCATCCAAAACATTTTTTATTCGCAATGTTTGTTTAAATTATTTGCAAGTAACGTGATGGCCGTGGAAAATCAATATTTCGTTACGAGTTCAAAAATGTAAGGTGATCGTACATCTTGCGCAACTTTTCTAGGAATGCCAGACCAAATTCATTCATTCTATATTATGCTATATATCGTCAGTCTATTTCTAACAGTTAAAAATTGAGAAAAACCTACAGGAAGACTTCGATCAAATAATGAAATGGTCACATGATAATGGAATAATCATTAATAGAATAAAAACGAAATATTAGGTCCTTACATATGAAATTGACGTTTAGTATGGGAGGAACATAAAGCCGATTTTTTTTATTATAATATATTTATTTAATCAAAGTATGTACCATTGCTATCTATGCACTTTTGCCATCTCATAGGTAGTTCATCGATCCCTTTACTTAAAAAACCATTCGGACGGGAATCGATAAAATCTTTGAAGGCGGTTTGGACTGCCCCATCGGAGTTGAATTTTTTCCTTTGCAAGAAGTTATCCAAATTTCGAAAAAAATGGTAATCTATTGGGGCAAGGTCCGGAGAGTACGGTGGATGTCTTAGACATTCCAATTGAAGCTCCTCTAATTTGGTAGCCGTCTGTTGTGCAGTGTGTGGTCTAGCGTTATCATGAAGCAGCAGTGGCCTAGAGCGATTACCCAGCCTCGATTGTTTAGCAGCTAGCTTTTCCATCATGGTTTGCAGTTGCTGACAATAGACATCTGCCGTAATCGTCTGGCCAGATTTAAGAAAGCTGTAGTGAACGACACCAGCACTAGTCCACCAAACGCTCACAAGTAACTTTTTTGGAGTCAATTTTCGCTTGGGGCATGGTTTGGCTGGTTCGGCAGGGTTCAGCCATTGCGATGAGCGCTTCCGATTATCGTACAGGATCCACTTTTCATCACAGGTAATGATTCGATTTAAAATCCCTTCATTATTGTGCCGGTTGAGTAATGCAACGCAGCAGTCAACGCGCGTTTGTTGATTTGCTTCACTCAATTCGTGAGGTACCCACCTTTCAAGCTTTTTCACCTTACCAATTTGCTTCAAGTGGATTAAAACAGTTTTATCACTAACACCGCAGCCTGCAGCTAACTCGGATGTGGTTTGCGATGGATCCGCTTCCACAATAGCCTTAATTCTTCATTATCAACTTGGTCTCCGGCCGTCCACGGGGCTTGTTCTGCAGGTCGAAATTTCCAGAACGAAAACGTTGGAACCAAAAACGCACTGTGTTTTCATTTGCGGCACCGTCGCCATACACATCATTAATCCTTCGAGCCGTTTCTGCAGCCTGGTGCTACGGTGGAACTCGTACTCGTAAATAACGCGATATTTCAAGTTTTTCATTTTGTAAACTGAGTGACGCAAAGAAAAAAACAATTGAGGAAAAAACAAATGAATTATAATTTTCAAAACACAAATACATGAGTAAATAGCTGTATAAATTTGGATTTGGAATTCCTAACCAAAGAGAAGATATTTGAGATCAAATTTGCCAGTACGGCAAAACGTGAATTTCATATGTAAGGACCTAATATATGTTAATACATTCCACTTATACAAAAGACATGGATTTGATATTAATAGGGCATTCATTTGATTGTCTACATAATAATTACAAAGATTGCAGCTGCAAACATTTAGAAAAGGTAGACAAATATATATATTTGGGACTAACAATGGACAAAAACTTCAACTGGACACATCACATAGATGATACCTGTAAGAAACTAAGGACCCTACTCAGTAAATTCTTTCATATCAAATATTGCATTCCAAGACACACATGCTATTGCTTATATTATAGTTTGGTAGACTCAATCGTAAACTATGGCTTAAACAGCTACGGATTGACATTCCAATCATATTTAGACAAAGTAAAACAACTACAACTGAAAATAATTAAAACTATAGCAAGTCAAAAACAAAAAGAAGCGTGTAAGGACCAACAAGAAAACCTATTCAAAATGTGTAAAATCTTACCAATTCAAAAATAACTTTATTATAAACATGAATATACGACAAGACAAAAACAAATAAAAAACTAGAAATAAAAAAACAAACAATTATTACGGAGATAGAACTAAACAGTGCGTCATAACAAAACTATTCGACAAACTACCGGATAGAATAAAAAATGTAAGGGGACAAAAAAATATAGAAAAAACCCTAAAGAGATATACTGTGGAATGTACGGTGAATACTTAAAAAAAAAGTTTTAAAAGTTTAGTTTAATATTATATTATAATCTAAGAACAATTAATTAAGGAAATGTACATATACTGTAAAAATAATAAAATGGTAACAATAAAAAAAAAATATGGAGGAATACCTAAAATGTGAACTCATTTAGTATATTTACAGATATACATATTAACATAATAAGAGGCAATGTCAACTTAATTCACAGCACCAGAAAGGAAAATATTACAAAAATTATTTATGCCATTAAATCCTCGCTAAATCCCCTCGCTACTTATCCTTGTTTCATTGTTCAATGTTGGCAATATTCATCCAAAACATTTTTTATTCGCAATGTTTGTTTAAATTATTTGCAAGTAACGTGATGGCCGTGGAAAATCAATATTTCGTTACGAGTTCAAAAATGTAAGGTGATCGTACATCTTGCGCAACTTTTCTAGGAATGCCAGACCAAATTCATTCATTCTATATTATGCTATATATCGTCAGTCTATTTCTAACAGTTTGTCAAATTTTTAGACGAGAGATAAAAGTAAATATTTCTTTTTCATTATTTACGCGCTGCAGCAAATTCTTATGTTCATTGGGGAAAATAAATTTGTATTTGATAACTCCACTTGGTAAACAAATAGAACTGAGCAGTGAGATTGACTTGCATGGAATTAGAATTAGCTGTGAACACAAATGAAATATGTTTTCATAGTTTTTGTGGCCACAAATTTTGGTTTTGAAAAATGCTGACATATTTTTGGAATTAGGCTAATGATACGTTTATTTCATTGTATTTTGTTAATAATTAATTAAGTATATTAGAAGCCTAAAATTTATTAAAATCCAGATTTTCTAATCCCATAAACCATTTGTTAAAAACAATCCCTTACTTAATATTTTTTTTTACAAATAGGATCGGCTACATTTTAGATATTTAATTTCTTAAAGAGAACACGATCTTTTGAAAAAAAATACTGCTAAATCTATGTATACTAACTAGTTCATGAGAAAAGACTATAAATGTCTCCATTCATATAAATGAAAGGTTGTCAAATTTGGAACATATGATAATAAAATGTGTGGATGTTCTTACGATAGAATTACTGAACGTTGCTTTGTGTAGAATGATCACTTAAGCCTGCTCATACAGGTCGTGTGTGAGACTTCTATAATTTAGCTTCATTAGTTAATCATCCCTCTGGGGACAAAATCCAGTAACTTTTCTCAGTACATACCTACATTTACATATAAAAATATTGTTTACTTATTTATTTGTCTTATTATTCTTTTATTTTGAAATTGACTAATTGTTTAATTGATAACTTATAACCCTAATCAATTAAAAATTAGAGAGTGTGATGCTTTCATCAGATATCACTTGTCTTTCTTCTCTTCAAATGAACTCATTCACATTGCCCAAATATTTACTTCTTTGTTTACGTTTGCGGAGTATCGAAAAACTGTTTGCGGAGTATCAAAAAAAATGTTCAGAGCTTATAAACATAGTCTTAGGATGGTTGTGACTCCTCATTATTCTCCCCAGTGCTGCTGAATTAGCTCATTTAAGTATGTGGATCTTATCTCTGATAACAAACAGAATGCTGGATATATTTTCCAACCATGTAATGTTGTTTATTATTTTCCTGCCGACTGTTTTCGCACCGGTTATCGACAGCTAACTATAATTGTCAACACGCAACATTGTCGTACTTTGGTTGCGTCGTTTTGTCAACCAATACCCGTTCAATAATAGAATATTTCATAATTAATCGCTCAGGCTGTGTTTCTATTTTTACTTGATGATGTAATGTGCTGTGCAAACTCAAAATAGAAGGTTTATTCTGTAATCGTTGGCAGTATTTGTTTTGTAAAAGTTATAAGTTAATTTTAGACTTATCCTGTGAATTGTGGCATTGCCTGAGCTTCATTCTGTAATTAAAGAGTGATTTTTCAATTACTTGACAATTCAGAGATAATCAACATACAGGGTATCTCGTAACTAGTAGCAAAAACTTTACAGCTGAATTCGTGCCTTGATAATGAGGCAAAAAATGTCAAGCAACCACGACCAAATATCGATAGATATGGAGAAATGCAATATCGAAGTTTGCATTTCCTTCAATATAAGTCATAAAATGATAAAAGCTTTGCAAAAAATCTATTTTAAATTTTCACAAGGTTTTTCATCATTTTATTCGACTTGTAATTGACATAAGTTAAGTACTGTAATGACAGTTCAACTTTTTGCAAAAAATAAGTCAGAAAAAATGTTGAGAAAAAAATGCAAACTTTGGTATTGCATATCTCCATAACCATCTTCAAGTTTGTGTTTTCTGGGGTATTATGCTGTGTTTTTACAACCTTTCGGGCTGACGTTTCGGATCCCATTGCAGGGTCCATCATCAGGGCTGATGATGGACCCTGCAATGGGATCCGAAACGTTGGCCCGAAAGGTCATAAAAATGCGGCATAATACCCCATAAAACACAAACTTGAAGATTCTGAGTGGCCGTGAAAACCTAAGAACATCCTCCATAACCATGGTTGCTTGAACATTTTCAACTCATTATCAGGGCAGGAATCCACCTGTGAAGTTTTTTCTACTAGCTATGAGACCCTATATAATTGAATAACTTAAGTATTTATGTTAAATTTAAATTATTTATTATTATGATTGAATAATTTATATGGTGGTCTATCAAAATCTGAAATCAAAATGCCACTAATATATTCAAAATATTTTGAGTATGTTCATATTTTTTAAGAACACAATACTGGATTTTGTCCCCAGGGACATCATTAATCAAAATATATTATAGATGTCTCACAGAGGCGAATCTATTTATATAGGAAAGTAAGTATGAAAATATTTAGAGTGTTTACAGGCTTACGCTCTATCATATGACTGGCTTATATAAATACCCAAAAAGCTTACTCACAAATAGCTTCGTTTGTGTGAGTCATCCATAATATATCTTGATTAATGCCACTAATATGTTCAGGAATAAACTTGATAGATTCGTAATCAATATTTGTATTAATCTCATTCTTACAGCCGTACTATCGCTGCATCTGATAATCAGTCTCTTATGAACATTGTCTCTTGATTCCCAGGAATCCTATTGTACAAAATTAATACTCGTCAAATACAATAATTTCGTTGTCTGTCTGTCTTTCCATAACTTCCTGTAACATCCGTATTTTCGTTCAAATTCACGGCTAAAAAAATGAAATTACACGGCTAAAAATAGGGCGTGAACCTCGGACGCGCCAGTGCGGCACCCTAGCGACATTGCTACCATCGCCTCTTCCTGGACCATCAAATTATACTATACAGGATGTAACAGAGCTAGTCCACAATACTTAACAGGTGGATTCCTGCCTTGATTATGAGTCGAAAATATTCAAGAAACCATGACCTAATATCAATAGTTAAGGAGATGTGTGACATCAAAGATTGCATTTTTTTTTTCTATATTTGACTTATTTTTTGCAAAACGTTGAACTATCATTACAGTAACTTAATATCTTCTAATATGAAAAATTCATTCCCTTTAATACAAAATACAAGTGAAATAAAATATTAAAAACCTTCCAATTACAATGGAACACATTCCAATTGGAATTTCTGCAGGGTTTTTATAATTTCATTTAACTTGTATAGAAACAAATGAATTTTTCGTAATCGATATAAGTTACTGTAACGATAGTTCAACATTTTGTAAAAAATAAGTCAGAAATATTGAGGAAAATAAATGCAAACATTGATATTGCATAACTCCATAACTATTGATATTAGGTCATGGTAGCTTGAACATTTTCGATCCATAATTAAGGCAGAAATCCACCTGTAAAGTATTGTGGACTAGCTCTGTTATACCCTGTAAATACTAGGGCTTAGCAAAGATGCAAATCATTTCATGTTCTGTGATTTTTCACGGTTGTACAGATAGTATAATATATTTACATACTAGCTGTTCGTACCCGGCATTGCACGGGATAAGGATTAAGGTGAAAATTAATTTGTGGGGGTTAACAAAGGTTTGATTCGAACGGTATAGATTTGCATCGAAAAGATATTAGTGGGTGGGTAAAAGGTAAAAAGGGAGGGAGGAAATGTCACTTTTGTTATCCGGGTCCTAACGAATAATTTCAAATTTTGAGTCCGATCGGTCAAACAGTACAGATTTGCATCGAAAATATGTCAGGGGGAGGGGAAAGGGTATGAGAATAGGGGGAAATGTTGTTTATGTTACCCACAGAGTCCTAAAGAATAAGTTTCCAAATTTTGAATCCGATCGGTCAAACAGTACAGATCTGCATCGAAAATATGTCAGGGGAAGGGGTATGAGAATAGGGGGGAAATGTTGCCTATGTTACCCGCTGAGTCCTAAAGAATAAGTTTCCAAATTTTGAATCCGATCGGTCAAACAGTACAGATCTGCATCGAAAATATGTCAGGGGGAGGGGAAAGGGTATGAGAATAGGGGGAAATGTTGTTTATGTTACCCACAGAGTCCTAAAGAATAAGTTTCCAAATTTTGAATCCGATCGGTCAAACAGTACAGATCTGCATCGAAAATATGTCAGGGGAAGGGGTATGA